>WEKX01006761.1:171568-196632 GCA_013390025.1 Pitta sordida
CCAGCCCCCAGTATTCCTCATTGGTCAAAATGCAGGTTTAGGTGTCTGCAAATTATAGACTACATTTGCTGAGCACCCTCCACTCTGAAGGATCCTTGCAGATGGTATAGAGAGGCTTCATTTCACCAACTGCCAAAATGTGGTCACTGCTGCATTTGGCAGTTGTTCAGCAACACACAAAAAATGAATGGTGGCTCTTGTAAGCACCACATGTGAGAATTATTTACTGTCAGGGCAGAGAAAAATGAGGAACAGAGGAAGACAATAATCTAATAACCATGTCTGAAACCTCCTAAGTGGTATACAGCACATCTGAGATGTGCAGTTTGAGTTCCGAATCACCATCAAACCCACCAATATCCCATTTTACTTAAAAGGCATTCAGATCTACTAGAATGGCTATTGCAGTTATGCCTGCAGGGAGCAGGCATCACTGGCAGTGACAGAGCAACGATGAAGGGATGGTAGGGAACAGTGCAGAAAATAAAACACGCTTTCAAAGCTCAAGATTTCTAGTGATTACCTGGAGCTTTTCAGTTGAAAACAGGTATTATCCAATGTGGTTGCTGCCAGTCACTAGGAAAGGGTGTTATGGGAAATCATAGTAATATTTAGAATACATAGAATACACTGTAGCTTGCAAATGAGAGTTTGTCTGTGTGTGTGCACGTGTGTGAATGTGCAAACCATCCCAGACCAACTGCTGAGGAGCTTAAAAAAAGAGGAAGCATGAGTGATTTTAACTATCCTGGCATCTGGTGTATGACAAACACAGCTGAATGTGCAGCATCAACTGCCTCCCTAACTAATAGAGGGCATGATCCAGAAACCAGCAAGTGGGAGATTCAAAGGGTTCAATATGATCTGCGCTTAAAATCCAGTTCTGCCCATGAGACCTCACATCCTCTGCTCTAGCTAAGGGCTCAATCCCTTGGTGCATTTACAAATACACATATATCTGCATTGGTCTTAGTGAAATCAGTGGAGACACCACTACTGTTTATTTCTGCAAGTCTTAGTCTTTACTAAATGAAAGAGCAAAAAATGTATCTGTGATTTTAAATAATGTTTTCAAGGAGGCCAAATCAGCAGAGAAGCTATTTTGACATCCAATTTCTTGCACTTATTCTCACAATATCAAATCTATGTCCACAGGCACGACCAAATTTTGTCCACCTTAATTGTCCCTGTCTATTCCATTAATCTCACAGAAAACAAAAAACAAACTTTTTAGAAATCCTTTTTCTAAATGGGATGAAGGCACTTTTGAAAACTATCCCTTGTTAGAAATGTTGTGGGAGGTTTTTATGACATTAGAGAGAAAAATAACGGCCCGGCATTGAAAAATTTAAATCTATGCAAATCAGTAAATCCAGATGATATGCATCTGTGGAATTTCACTGATGAGTTTACTAAATGCCTTAACAATTGTTTCTGAAAATCCATGGACTGGAACAAACAGCTGCGATATAGATGGCTTTCAAAAAAAATGTGAAGTGTAACAATCTGGACAGCCATCATACATTATGCCAGATATTTTAGCCTAACAAACAGTACACAAAATAAATGAAACTCTACCAGATAGAGTACCTAGTATACCTCCTTTTGCATACCACAGGGAATCTCTGGAGTCAGATTAAGAAGACGAGGTGTCACTCTCTTTCAAGACCAGACTAAATAAATCATACAACAGTTTTTTGCTAAAACATTCCTTCTTTTCCCAACTCATTTACTTTGTTGTTTTTCTCAGAAGAAGCAACAAGAAGCTTAACAAACACTGACACTGCGGTGATGGCTTTTAATGGCATTAGTGGATATTTGAACACTCTCCTACAGTTTAATGAAAGCAATTTCAAAACCAACATAGCGTCTTATGAGAAAGACCTCTCAAAAATTACAATATTTGTCTGGAAAGCTACAGGCATGACCAGCTAGAGCCTTAATCATCTGGTTAACCTAACTTCATCTAAAAGTACTGACCCACAAAGAAGGAAGAAAAGAAAATTATGATAGTTTTTTTTTACTGAATTACAAACCCACCGGTCAAAAAGAATATAGGGGTGAATATACTGTGATTGCTATAAAAAAATTAATATAGTGCCTTTTAAGTGAAAAATAAGTTAAAATCAACAAGCACTGATGCATGAGGTTAAAAAACTCCAAAAGGTCGTTAAAAATAATACGGTACAGATACAAAGTTGTCTCCAAGTAAAGTTAAGTTTAGTCACTGCTCCATGACAAAATTTTGGTAACTGTCAAATTTTTGAAGGGCATGATTCTATGCTACAACATTTTACATTCAATTCGGAAAAGTATAAAAAAAATATGCAGAACACCAAGTTGGGCTGTGTTGCAGATTACACACTGAATAACTGAGATGAGAGAGGGATACAAGAATGCAAAGGACATGGAAAATACGTCAAGACTTAGTGTTTTCCCCCCAAGTTGATAAACAGAATATTTGTCACAAGACATAGGAGATTTATTTGCAAGTGGACGAGATATGCATGGTCCTCATCTGGGTATCAGTGATACAGGAGAGTGAATAGTGAAGAGCAGAAAAATGGGCCAGCTCTGGGGGTGTTTGACTTTATAGTATCCAAATTCCGAGACACACATCAGAGACTGGCATGACAAAACTACTGAACACTTGCTGGTCCTAGTGACTCTCCATCATTCACCTCATGCAGATAAGGCTTTAAAAGCTGAAATATAATGAGTTGCAGAGAAGTTTTCAAGTGGCATGAAATGGATCAGTGTCACTGTTGAGATAAAACTCCAGCTGTACTGAAAGTCATGCTAAACCTCTCTCTGACTACTGTGAGGCCAGGATTTCTACTCACAATGTGAAAAAAATGCAAATAGCAACACAATCATTAAATGTACAGGTAACAGTTAATAAGGAATCATTGCAAGTAACAGTGGGAGCCAGAAAATAAAGCAAAATTTCCAGAGAGACTAAAAATATAAGACGGAAATAAAATCCTATTAATTGTACAGTAGCTCATGCTTGAGCAAACCAAATTCCAAAGACTTGTTTAGTAGCAAAGAAAGCAATAAAAGTGGACAAGATTTCAGGTGAGCCTGCTGCAACAGGACACAGGACTGCTGCTGTGTAACGTGACACAGTGGCGAAATGCAAATCGTACTTCTGGTGGTGCATGGGACAAGGCATGTCAGAGAATAACACGGTGATATTCCCTTTCCTATCCAGCTCTAACTTGACTGCAGGTAGCAGGGTGTTTAGGGATTGCAATGAGATGTCAGAAACAAATACCTGAAACCCAGAGGAACGAGGCTAAACTATGCAATGGCACACAGAGCAGAGGTACTCTATGACAATTGACAGGAAAAAAAACCCCAAAAATCTCCTTATAAATCATTTCTTCTCACAGTTTTCCTTTTAAAACAAAAGGATTATGCCTTACTATAGCTAATGAGAACAAGAAACAGATGCAGCTGAGAAGATATATTATATGAGAGATATTAATCTTTCAGCTTCAAAGCATAAACTCAATCCTAATTGGTAGAATTAGTAAACAACACAATCCCCTGAAGACAATTTACTGTGTCGTCACTCATTATGGACAATTTTTTACCTTTGTCTGAATGAAGTGATGCAGCACCAGCAAAGTCAGGATCCCAGCCTAGAGGACTACATCTTGTGATCCAATATTGTGATGTATGTGCTACAGCTCACAGGACATTCCAGCATAAACAGAGATATAGGGGAGCCTATAGAGCAAGGGGGTTAGCTCCTCCAAACCAGAGAGATCTATGAGCAGACATCTTCATAACTGTGAATCAGAACCTACTTTTAGGTTGCTATCCAAAAAAGAATGCCAAACCCAAACACTCCCCAAATGCCACCCACATGTGCTTCACTTTAGGCTTGCAGCAATCTTGGGACAATTTATTAGAGGAGACTGGGCTTTCAGCTTTATGATGCCAAAGACATGGTGTATGACCATAACATAAGCTGTAAGATGGGTTTTTTTACAAAGAGACTAAAATTCAATTAACTGCTTTGCATTTCTATTAAAAGACTGTAACTGGAAGGTCTTAAGATATTTTTAGATGCTTTCTGATCCCTCACAGCTTATTGAGAACAGCAAACATATTTAAAAGCAAACAAACTTCTATTCACCATCTCTGGTCCCTTCACAATCAAATTTGTGTTTTTAATGGGATTACTCATTTGAAACCGTCTCTCTATAATAAGCCAGACCATATTCATTAAGGTAGCCGTCAGACAGCAGATGTGAGCACAACTAGATAAATCTCTGCTCCTCAGTGGGACTAAACTGTGCTCCCTGCTACGAGGCCTAGATGCTATAGGTGATCACAGCAGCTCAGGAAGAACAGAACAGAATGGGGAGAGAGGAATGGCTATCTTGTAGCACCGGATGGCAACCCTTCTACACAGTTTAGCCAAAAGTTAGAGGGAAGATATTTTATTTCTCTTTTCATTACTAGAGCTTTATGGTTTAATATGTGTCCTTTCTTAAATTTCAAACTTAATATTCTTGGCTCACCCTGGTTCTTCTGTCAGTCTATCCTTTGAAGGAAAATAATCTGAAAAGCTTGCCCTCTCCTTTTGCTCATGCTCTGGTCTTTTTTATGTTGAATTTTTCTATTATAGTGTCTGGCATTTCATGAAATTGTCTTCTGGTTTTGCAAAGTAATTTTACTTATGCAACTGAGATACAGAAGGGAAGTGGAGAAATGAGATGTGGGAGACTTCAATTTCTCCTATTTCACATTCCTAAGCTGAAAGTTTATTGGCGAAAAAGGCAACACTGCTTCTTGGATCAAACTCATTGATCAGCTGCTTGACTTCAATATGAAGTCTACATGTACACCATGAAGCCATACACAGCGAGCCCTCTCCACGCCTCCCAGACAGCAGCTTCACCTCTACGCAGCGTGATTTTTCCGCGATTAAAGAGGCCAATTTCATGACTGTGCCCGCACTGAAGTCATGAATATTCAAATTAGACAGTAATGAATATTCAAATCACCCCCCATGCTGTGCAGCACGGACCACAGGTGCACTGCTCTGCCTGCACCATGCCTGCCCTGCTCTGCTCTGAGGCAGCCGCAGCAGTTTTGCTGGTGCTGCACCTGCGCCGTGCCCAGCCTGCCCTGGCCCGCTCTGCTCGGAGCGAGGGGGCTGCAGTGCTTAAGGCCATGTCCTCTTGTTCTGGTGCTGTCGGCCTGAGAGAAGAGATCCACACTCATGTGACTGCAGCCTCCCTTTGGGTAGTTGTAAACGTCAACAGTAAACTTGTATAGCTGGAATTTCTGCCATGGCTGGTCACCATCCCAGAGCTCATTTGACTCTTCCCTCTTTTAAGGCAGCTAATTGGAATTTGCACATTTATGTGTACCTTCCATCAAGATCTTCATGAATGCTGCTTGCTCTGTTCTTCAGACATGTTACATTTTGTGGGCACAGCAACATTCACTCTCATTTGCAAAATCTCCTGTGTGATGGATTATAGAGGAGTATCTTCACAGTGCCGTATCTGTTTAGTGAACTTCTTGATTCTGATTAGAGTATGCAAGAGCAGCTCCATCTGAAGCTGTGCAAGCTCAGCAGAGGTTCACACAAGCACATAGGAACTCCCATGTATGATAAAACCAGTGGTCCACCAAGACCCAGACCCCATCTAGCACTGACCACTGTCAGATGTTTCTGAAGGAAGCACACAGTTCCACTAATCTAGCTCACAGCTAAATTTGGTTTTTTTACCTGAGGCAGTCAAGAAAATGGAGATTTACACTCATGCTATTTAAACCTTAGTCATGTAAGACCTAGGCTTTCACAGATGCTCATGGGAACAGGCTCTTACCAAGTACTCATCACTACAATGTGCTTATTTTATAGAAGAAACCACAACTCAAAAAGGGACCGTTTCTTGCAAATCTTGAAGTTGGTGATGCTTCCCCAGACTAAGAGAGAGAGCATCTGGTCACCACTGAAAAAGTCACAAAACCTCAAGACAGAAACCTGTCTGATAGCTCTGAAATATTTTCATAGGCTTGTCTCTTTAAACACACACATATACAGATCTTTATACAAACACACACCCACAGATATAATTTTCTATACTGTAGCCACTTCATAAAACACATGGATCTTTTCATGGGATCAGCAGATCAGCCAGGGATCAGAGCCTGGTAGCTGCTTGCCATCCCTCCTGCCCCAGATGATAGGCAGAACCACAGTGAGTTTGCAAGACAAGAGCAGGAATGACAGCCTCTTGGAGTATCAGTCTAAGTAAAAGAGAAACCCCATTGTGGCACGAGTATGCTAACACACTTAGAGAAAACAACTGTTTCCAAGTGGTGTTAACTGCAAGCTATCAGAACCCCAATTCACCTCCTGCTTCCACACACTTTGAAGGATATCAAATAGAATAGAGTGACTTGAAAGCTCTCCTAGGCAATCTGCAAGGCAACGTAAGTGAAGTCTCAAATTTCTGTACCACAGCTTTCAGAAACTAACTGGGGAATTGTATTAGGAAAACAAAGGAAGGAAAAGAAAATGAGGAATTTACAGGAGTCTGAGAGATAACATTTTCTGTTTCAGCTTGACTGTTCAGAAGTAGCTGTGTAAGCTAAATCTTAAGCTGCTGGAGATATGTGAGCTGTGGTGGTAAACCTCTCTGGTGCTGCACTTGTTCTATTAGGGTAGGTCTGTGGAGACCACACTCTTGCCTCAGAGGTAGTTATAACATCAAGAACAAAACCCTGCCTCCATTTCTGATTATAACATCCATTTTATAACTTCTTGTATGTCCCCTTCCAAACTATATCAACACATAACAGGACTTTTCAACTCGTACACATTTACACAGTGCCCATGAGAAAAAATATAGTGTCTCACAGGGTTTGTTGAACACACCGAAGTTACTGCTTTGCCACAAAAGCACGTGTCTGCAGCTAGTTCTTACTCTGGACTATCACTCTCTGCTAGAGCCCTGGAAGAGTGCAGTAGCAGATTTAAAAAGTAATTATGCCACATGGTAATTTCTGGCACTCGTATGACTCCAATTATATGAAGCAACATCTGTGGCCCATGCAGTCAGAAAAAGAAGTTTTGACTGAGCTGCAGCTCTGCTACATCAAGTGAAGTGTCCAGTAACCAGTCCAGCAGCAGGAGACCAATACAACTGAGTGCCACCCATCCCCTTCCACTCCTTGGCACCTGGGAAAAAGGAGCAGGTAACAGGGGAAGATGTTACAGTTCTGTGCCTTTTTACTGAATATTCAGTTCTGTGTTGTCTAGACAATACCCAGTGAGCTCCATTTTAAATGTCCTTAAAGAAGACATGAAGTCTGAAATGCTTGTGGCCAGCTCAAAACCTGCCCCAAATCAAGTAAGTAGCCGTAGTCTGTGAACCCAGAAACCAGTTATGATGAGCCCTGTTGCCCCATGGCCAAGGCAGCCAGCTCTCTGCTCTCCTCTCCTAGGCAAAGCAATCACTTCTAAATTCTTCATTGTAAGTGAGGGTTCACACCTTTCTGTTCACTTCTGCAGGTGCACTTTGGCTACATGCTAAGCTTGGCAGAGACAGAACATCTTCAACCATGCTTTTCCCAATACAGGTTAACCTATCCTTCTATCCCTTGTGTGACTTGCTGAGTAACAGCTGTCACAAAGCATTCAAAGAAAGTAAGCTAAGAGTAGCATGTGACATTAGTTGTCCACAGCTGCATAAATAAGGAAACAGGGAATCCTTCCATAACTGGCTGGAAAGAAAATAATAGTGCATGTAGCTCCTTCCAGGAATGAAATAATTTAATTGTTTTTTTTAAGAATTAAGTATTTTAAAAAGGGAGATTTAGAGGCAATGTGAACAACAGGGGATGCCATATGATTTTAACCTTTTTTTTTCCTTCTTCAGCAAAAAGTCTTTTTTCAATATTGTAATTTGTAAATGTCTTTAAAACAGCCAAAAGTAGTAGGAATAGAATCAACACTAGCTATGAAGAGAGACATTTTTTCTGCAGCTGCAATTAGCTATTTTCAAAGAGCAGGCGATGAATAATGTATGCAAGAGGGTGGGTGGGAGGATTGCTTAATTTTTCTTTAAGCAGATTATTTTAGCTTGAGTGAAAGACTACCAAGCTGAAGAATAGTGTTCAATATCACAGAGTGTATAAACAGCTGTGGCTTAGCACATAATAAAAGCTATTAAGAGGCTGAGCCAAAAAACATATCTAGCTATGAGGAGGAGAAAGAGGCAAAGTGCCGTGTAATGAGTGCCTTAGTTTCACATTTGCCATTCAGCCTTTGTGCACATGAGCCCATGCTGCAGCCTAAGATCTCACCTTTCTCTTCATTAGGGTTTTCTAAATGGCTTCAAATGGTATCTTGGCCTTTTTATAAACTGGGGTTTTGTTAATGTCAAGGCTGCCAGATCACTCATTAGAATATGAATTGGCCACACGTGCAGGTAACAGGAGACAACACGAGGGGTCATCTCAGCATCAGCTTTGGGTGGCCCTCGGCATGCAGTGTTAGCAGCGTGGAGTTGGAGGATGCCAAAAGCTCTGGCTTCACCCTCTTCACTGCATGGATTAGCCAAGCCCACAAAGGATAAAATAAAAATTCACCTTTACTCTAATATGAGAGGAGATTTTCCAAGTCAGGTGCTTAAGCACCTGTCCTTCTGCTGGGCTGAGGTTGTCATCTTGCTCCTCAGCTCCCTTCCCCTTTGCAGCACTGATCTTTATCAAGAGGTTACCTCACACCTTCTCTGCTGCACCAAACTCACACTGGCATATTTTCCTCGCTCTTCAGTGACCCAGCATCCCCCCCCAGCCTAAAGGCTTGCTGCAGAGTGAAACTTGGCTAGAAAAGCTGAAGACTGAGCTGGTTGTGTGGCAAAATTTATTCTTGGCTTTTCTTACATTTACCTCCAAGTCAGTAATACTGGTTTCAACACAGTGGGCTTTGCATTAGTGTATTACCACAGGTTCGTAATTACTACATTTCCCCCCTTCATTAATGCACAAGGAAATAAAGGCAGTCTTTTACCTCATGTTCTCCTTCCTGTGAACTGTCAGATACATTTCATAGACTCTCCCTTGTGGAACGGCGCCCGCTGGGATCAGCAAGCTTACTCCTGCAGAACAGAAGGGACACAAAAAGATAAAATGGAGAAAAAAGGAGCAAGTAGGTCTGTGAAGAGGAGTGACAGGAGAAGCAGAGGATGAAGCCTGTAATGACAGATTTTCAGCCAACCTCACCAGCAGATTCTAAATGACCTCAGCAGCTTGGGAGGAAAAGTATTTACTGTAACTCTGGTGTCTCTAGTGTCCAGCTGCCTGTTCTTACTTTTGCATCAGCATGGAAATATGGGAGTGGAGAAGAGGATTTTCTTCTCTTTTATGTATTTTATTTAAAGAGCAGACAGTTGGTTATGCTCTTGCTCATCTTTTAAAATGATGGAAAACCAAACAACTATGACTAAAATTTCCAATAGCTGTAATAGGACATTTCTCTCTGGGCAATTATTACTTAATTAAAATCAGGAAAGAAAAGCAGTGGAGTGCTGTCCCAGGAAGCAAAAAGAACTAGTTGTTTCCCAAAAAATGGTTTCTGTGCCTAGTATCCTGTCTTTTACTGTACACAGCTCCTAGACTACCACAGAGACAAAATTCACCCTTTTTTAATTTTTTTTTTGTTTTGAATGCGTTTATTCCTGCAAAGTTGCTCAAAACTGGGCTATCCAACCTTGAAAATAATGTGTGCAAATATGATCACTGTCTTCTCAGTAATGATTTGTGGCACACTTGATTAAAAAACACTGCTCTTACATTACTGCTGTGTCAGAAACGTGTTGTCTCTACACAACAATTTCCCACAAACCAGCTATTTCAGTCTGTTGGACAAATCTCAGAGAGCTGTCTTTGCAGATGTGGATTAGCAGGAAATCAGTGGCAAGGATTTGAATACAGTTGTTGCTACATAGCTGAAAACAAACCTACAGTCATATTATTTACATATATATGTCTATGCAAGAGAGACTTCACAGTCACCTTGTACAGCCCTGTCTCTTTTTTCTAGCATACATGGTTTGGTTACACAGGAGACCTCCCATGTATTGGTGTACGGGAGCTCAGTCCCATACTAGGATTTAAAGGGGAGGGATTAGTTAGGAAAGCATTTTCCACAAATGCCTTCTGGCACTTGTTTCTCTGCAGGCCTGTTACAACCTAATCTGTGCATGTTCATAGTTATACCAGGGCAGGCATAGAGCAATTGAAGAGCTTTGATCATATCATGAGGAGGATATACACATATCTAGGAGCAGCACAGAGGCATACACGGTAGCAGTAGATGGAATGTTTTAATTTACAGAATCATTACTTTAATAATTTTGAAGGGATTACGGCACTGAACTCCTTTTCTTTACAAATTGATATTAATATACTGAATTAAATGTGACTAATAGACTTTGCTGATAATGTGCACCACCATGGCATAAGAAACCTGAGTATTAATATCTACCTTCAGCTGCTATTTAGAAAAATGTGAAATCCAAGATTGTACAGCACGAATTCTCAACATTGCTCAGCAGTCAGCTCCAGATTTATTGAAGTAGTTCAGCTTCCACTTAAATTTAATAGATATTTTTCCCTCCTGTTCCACAGTAGCTCAGAGAGAGGGGCTATGGCTACTTCATGGGCAATGTGAGAATGTGTCCTGGAAGGACCAAACCACCTAGGTCCTGGGCTACCTAGGCATTTTGGTGTCTCTGTAATATCAACAAATAAGACATAATCCAGAAGAGGAGCAGGAGATATGAGCAGGCACTATCTCCTTGGTCAGGGCACTTGCTGGAAAATGGCCAAGCTGTGAGTTTGCTCTCGTGTATTGTGGTCCTACATGAATTCATAGTTCCAGAGAAATCAGGCCAGCACATTCCTGAATGCCGTGTAGCCTGCATATCCCTCCATCCCATGTTTTATGCATGTGATTCATTGTCACTTTAGATGTTAATGCTGCTCTTCAGTACGATACTAAATCCAGTGGAACATCTAGGTGCTGAACTTCCTTTGAAGATCAACACTTAATTTAAGAACCAGACAGCAGCATGGCTCTGCTAAAAAAATCTATCTGTAAGAGCTGAGCTCTCCCAAGGCTTCCCAAGAGCCTCCTGGATCCTCTGAAACTGCCCAGGTGCCAAGGTGGCCTGAAGGGGCATGGAAGCCTGGCTTTGTGCTGTATGAGAAAGACTGAACACCACTTTGCAATTACATCAACAGGCTGTCAATGCTCAGTCCCACTCTTTCCTAGTTGTAAAGGAAGTCATCAAGTACAACAAAGAGAGAAATATGGAAAATACACTCTTGGGCATTATTTTCCTTGGGTATATAATTTGTGCAGGCAGAAAGCCTTGCCAAAGCAGCATTCTGATGTCAATTACACATAGTCTGCAATGAATTGGAAGTGGAACAACTATGTAATTTGTTTTTAAATTAATTTGTCCTATTTTACGTGCGATTACAAAATAGAGGTTTACTGTATTGAAGTCCTTTTTCCATGAAAGGAAAAGTTCACACTGAATTGCACTTCATGCAGTGAATGTCTGAAGAATATAGATAAGAGCCCAATAATATTCTGTTCTGAATCACAGAATCATTTAAGTTGGAAAAGATCTCTCAGATCATCGAGTCTAACCATTATCCTAGCACCACCACGTTTACCACTGGATCATGTCCATAAGTGTTGCTTGGGAGAAGAGACTGATCCCCATTTTGTTATAGTCTCCTTTCAGATGGTGGTAGAGAGCGATAAGGTTCCCCCTCGGGCTCCTTTCTTCCAGGCTAAACAACCCCAGCTCCCTCAGCTGCTACTCCTTAGATCTGTGCTCTTGTAGTGAGGGGCCCAAAACTGAACACAGTATTTGAGCTGTGGTCTTTGTGGTACAAAGGAATCATCACTTCCCTAGTCCTGCCAGCCACATGATTTCTGATACAATCCATGATGCCACTGGCCTTCTCGGCCACCTGGGCACACTGCTGGCTCATATTCAGCTGGCTGTCAACCAAGCACCTCAGATTCTTTTCTGCTAGGCAGTTTTCCAGACACCCTTCCCCAAACCTATTGTGTTTAAAAGGTAGTCAGGACTTTGAGTAGAAAATATTTTAAGTCCTGCACTAGATGTAAATGAAAAGTCATCTGGTTTTTTTGATCAAAGAGAAGACAGAGTCCCAGATATAGACTTTTCCCCAACACAGAAACATGCTAACTGCACTTAAACCCACAAAACAACTTCACCTTTAAGGCAACATGGCTAGCACTTACCTGAATTGGGAATTACCAGGTGACCTCCTAAGGAGTTAAAGGTCCCAAATGCAGTGCACGATGGGTCAGTTTGCCGAGCAAGGCTCTGGTTCTTCATGTTCAGGGTTTCATTCTCCAGCAGAGACTGTGTAATCTGTGGGGAGAGCTTGGAGGAGAAGTCAGAGAGGTCATCCTGGGGAGTGACTGCACCAGAGGTGTTATAAACCTTGATCTTCAAGTTGGGAAGAGGGTCTAGGATTGGAGAATTGGTCATTGGGATTTTATCAGAGACATCATGCAAGGCATAAACAGGACCCCGGTACATGGCTGCAGCAGAAGTGAGGTCTGGTGGCACTGCAAGGAGGTCTGCAAAGGAGATGAGAAGGAAGAACCACATTACTTCTCTATTCTGATGACTTTGTTCTGAGCAACAATTTGGGTTTGCATTCTGCGTTTTATCTTTCACTCCAAAAGTTTAGATACTAATAGTCCCTGACCTTCATCTCCATTTCCATGCATCTCTCCATCAAACTCCCAGGGCTCATACTGCCCCAGCTGCTATAGAATCCAACTGTCATACTAAATTACAGCATGTTTCTGCTCTGAAGATTTTTCACTGGGATTAGTTTCTCAGACTGCACTCAGATTTCAAATATGACATGCTTAGCTTCAGGGCAAGATGTTTTTCTCACTCAATACATCTAGTTTTAACTAATACCCCTTCCCAAATGCTGTGTAACATTTTTTCTAACTGGCCTAATGACAGAATTCCTGAAATAAAAGACACAATAAGCCTACAAAGCCATCATGCCCGTGACTCCCTGCAATGGAGAATTAGTACCTGCATTACACTTTTTTGACATATGTTTTAGAAGTTTCTCCAGCAAAGAAAAAAAACACTTCTGCTAATCTTTCACATGACAACTCTCTTCTCATCTTAACTCTTACTTTGATTTATTCTTTTAGTGCAGATTCTGTGAAGAAAGAGGGACTCCTCAGCTAATTGTAATGTCTTGAAAAAGTACTACCTTAAGAGTATTTTTTTCCTGGCCAATGAAATGTGGAAATAATCAAGCCGTTATGCAACAATGATAAAAATGCTCTTTATTAAATGGTATTTTGACCCCAACTTCTGTCTATTGAAAGCAGAGTACTTCTCAAATTACTATTTGCACCTGTGGCGACAGGCCTCAGGAAAAAAGGCTATTAGTGAAATAAAGGAACAGAAGATATAATAGAATTACTGTAGTATCACTTCGGTGATGCATTCTACCTCCATTGTTTCTGTCAGAGCTTTGCCTCTGATCTAAATCTGAGCTGTATTTCCTTAAATGTTTCTGTGCTTCACTCTCACACTCATGTTCTCTCTTCAGGAGTTAAATACCCCTGCTTTATACTCTTGAGCACATCTAAAAAATGCCAACATGGGTTTTGAGCACTTGACTATCAAAAATAAATGAAAACACAAACATGATCCTTTATCAAGTGTCAACAAGCATCCAGTGAGTACCATTCATGCAGCCCAAGAGATCATAACCTTACAGAATCTCCCTGAATCAAAAATGGTCAAAATGGAGTGAAACGAAAACTAACCTTGCCTTGCAGCCTTGATGTTAACAGGCTGAAATCCCCCATTTAGCGCCGAGGAGTCAATAATATCTGACTCAAAGTCACGGTGGTTCTTGCGATAGACAAACAAGGCCACGACCACAGAAATAGCCAGGCACACGATCACGGCTATGACGATCCCAACATAGAGAGCAACGTCATCCGAGTCTGGAGCAGCTGGAGGGAGAGAGGCCAGGAACCTTGAAGAAATGTTCTCCTCACAGCGACTTTCAAGAAAACACATTCTTATTATTCTTGTTTCCTGCAGATATTTACTACCTTTTTAATAGGCTAATTTAAAATCCATTTCCAACACCATATAACAGGTCTATGCCCTTTTGATGGAACACAATCTTTGATTTCTCTCTAACGCAAAGTTCTTAAAGATTTCTCTCTAACTTTTTCTCTATCTACTCATTCATCTGTCTAGTAGCCAGGCTGTGAACCACTAAGTCTAATACATTACATATTCTCATGAACCAAATTCACCCTATGAAAAAGGATAGTGCATCTTAGTGACATAGTGTCATAATACTGGTATTTAGAAGTTCATCTGATAACAAAAACTATGTTTTTAAACTTCATAAGCCTTATTTTTTACTTTTAAAATGTGAAAGAACCCCAGATTTCTATTTTTCTATGGAGCACCTGGAATAGCAAGATGTACCTTTGAGATTTTTTTTTTAATTGTAATGTGTCAAACCATTACTTCTTTCCATCCATTTGCTTTAAAAAATAAACTAGTAAAGCAGAGAATCAAACATTGAATTCTTATCACTGGTATTAAAACATACATATTCGGATAAAAGTCGAAGCAAGCACATTAACGAATGTGGCAATTTACTGAAAGGAATCCAGATTTATTAGAGCTGTCTTGTTAGAAAATGGCTATGATATTTCTACTAGCTGCATATACCATATCTTCAGCACCAATTCCAAGGTAATCTCTAGCATCATTATCCACCAGACATTTTTTTTTCCAAAATGTCTGACTGTGTGATCAAAATTTGATGTGTTTCTATACAGCAAAGAACTCCAGTTTTAGAAATAGCCTAATGAAAAAAGGAAGTGCAAAAACAAATCAGACTTTTTAGTACCCTATTTTTGTTAGTCTGAAACATATAAAATCGCTTTTATTTCTTTTAGCCATTTAAGCCAGGCTGCCCTCCAGCTGCAGAGGTGAGAGCTGGGAGATGTCAAAAGGGACCGATCAATCTCCAGAAACTCCTGGCTATCAGACCTTCAATTTACCAACATCACATTTTTAACCCATCGGTTCAGGAAGCAGATCTCTGAGTTCCAACTTAAAGAAAAGTTACAAAGTTACCCTTCCACCACATTTCTTCCATTTTCTTAGGAAATTTTAATGAGAAGATGACTCATTCACTCTAGTTTTTGCCTCTGAGGCAGCATCTTCTCCCATTTCCTTCATGCCCTTATCATTCTGTGTCAACCTGCAGACAGCAAAACACTGTGACTGCTGTCAAGCAAGCCGCATGTCTCTTACTCTGACAAATAGGTCACTCTTTGCCTAGTCAGAGAGCTGGCCTAACAGTAAAGTCTGACGCAAAGAACAGCATCAAATTAGCACCCAGGAACATAAAATCAAACATTAAACTTACAAGAAAATCCATATTCATTCTGGGTTCTCTGTTCAGTTGAAATAGGATAAATGAAACCTTAAAAAGAAAGAAATTAAACAAAAATGGGAACAAAATCAAATGAGAACAAAAAAGTGAAGCATGAAAAATGATTAAAAAAAAAAAAACAGAAAAGAAACTGATGGCACTTTAAAATTCCGATGCAGCACAGAATTATGATTTTGCATCCCCTGTCTCCTCCAGAGCCTTACTAAGAATTAATAAGCAGGCAGATTGAATTTCTAAGCCAAAATCGGTCTCAAGTCACTAACTTTGGAGTGCTTAAAGTCTTTCTTTTATTGAGCATAAACTCTAATGGATCTAATTTATTTCAGACATCAAGGGTCATTAGCATATGGAAAGTCTTTTTATCCCTATCCCTGCCATATGCTTTAATTCCCAGGACATGTTCGGTGAGGCTCTAAACAGTTTTTATATTTAATTATAATAGCTTGCTGTTGCTCTAATAGAGCTAAAGGAGACCTGTTGTCACTGGTCAGAGGTTAAATACCCATTTGCTAAGTAGAGTCTATGCACAAAGTCCTCTCTCTGCATTTCCCTGAAATTATTTTATCCTGTCTTTAATACATGTTCAATATATGGGAGCAAAGAATTTGTCAGCAAATGGTAAACTGAGTGGCTTCTCTTTGAAATTATTACAAAATCAATATGGACCCTGAGGCCAATACATTACTTATTTGAAATCTTTGCAAGCACCATATATTGACAAAATCATAGCACAATTAACAGTTTTACATATTTCTGAATGGATAAATAAGAGATATGGTTTCTTTAGTCTTTTCCTTCTACAGGCCTTACAGAACAGCAGGCTGGAGATGCCCTAGAGAGATCAAGAGTCATGCAGCGGGAAATACAAGGACAAAGTGGCATTTAGCTGGATGCATCTCTCAATGTCTTTTTTGCCTCATACTCAAATCCACTGGGAAAGCTCAGGGAGCTGGCATGGGGCACCAAACACCCCCTGACTCTGCATTCACCCGTGTGCAGGCTGCAAGGCCATTTTTCTCTCCTTACACTGCATTTCAGATAGTAAGTTTTGTGTTGTGCATCAACGTTGGCAAAGTTGTGTTGCATTCCTGCCATGTCTGAAGTGATCCAGCAACTGCCACTCAACAGGCACAAAAGATGGCACCACCTGGATTAGCTGTGACGTTACTGAAAGCATTCTCTCCTCACAAGAAAATAGAAATTTTTCAGCAAAGTAAACAAGTATAGTCCTCATATATTCTAAAAGAAATCCTCACCACAATCTCTCCACAGCCCCTGTTTGTCACAAATACATTCTTATAAGTTTACAAAGATTTTCTTACTGGGAACTATGGAGAGCACCCTTGAAACTACATAAGAGTGATACCAATTTCTTCTGTAGAAATGTTCCATGCACAGACATGCGTCTGTTGAAAGAGGGAGAAGAGGTGAAGATGCTGCTTGCTGCTTTTATTAGCCTCACAAACCAATGTGTAAAGTGATCTTGATTTTACTCTCCTGCATATGCTGCAAATAGAAACAAGTACCCAACTCCATCCAACTGCTTCCATGCAAACAGCCCGGCTTGTACAAGTGTCTGCGAGAACACATCTTCAGCCTGAAATATGTGGTTTTCACATAGAAGGAAAGCACGGCAGAGGTGGAAAGGTTATGGGTTTCTGATCGAGACATCATGTGTCTGAGTCATAGGCATGCCAATTTTTTTGCCAAGGGCCAAGAGTCCCAAGTTGATCCACCAGACTGTAGATAGAGAGGTGGCCACTTGTGCTGGATGTAAAGTTCTTGTTGGGGTGATGGTACAATACCAGCTAGGCTGTGGTGGTCATACAACCCTGTTTGCTCACAGAACGTGGGCAGGCTCCCCTGGCAGAAGCTAGTGGAGACCTTACCTTGGGTACCAAGCTGGTAATCCCAGACACCTGCTCCATTTTCATTTGCAAATTAAGCATGTCTATTGCAGATCACTCAAACATGGCAACTACAGAGTACTTCTGCCATTTGAGCAGGACTTTTTAGAACAAAATTAGTTTTAAGTACTCCTTTGTCGGTCTTCCAAAAGAGTGTGGACATTGCAGTTGCAATGGAAAGGGGAAGGCTTGCAGCCATGCACTGGTGATGGGCAGGAGGCAGGCTTATTGCCATGATCCCAACATGAGGACACAGGTTTTTCTATAGAAAGTTAGCTGTCGCACCAGTCCCTCTGACTATGCCTCCAAACAATGAAAAAAGAGTATTTTCATCAGATAATGATACAAACCTGCTGGGATTAGTAACTGAAATAATGAAGAATGACTTCTCTCCTCTATTCAAAGTAATTGCAGTGAAAAGAGATCTTTTTCTTGTGGTTTCTTTTTTTCTTTTCGCCGCCGTCTTGTATTAAGAGCACTGCTTGGCAAATACCTAAGGGACTTCGACAAGGATGATCTACATTTTTAATGAGGGTGAATTTAGAAAGGTGCTGGTGGGGTTTGACTCTGGGAAGACTGCTGAGTCTCTTGGCTCATTGTCAGAACAGCTGGTTTCACAGCGAGCTACTTTCTTTGAGGAAAGTAATTTAAGCTACAGCTCATTGGGAAATGGGTATTTTCAAAGGCACTTTTGCTATTTTGTTGTGTAACTTAAGAGTTGAATGAGTAAAATAGTAATAATCATACTTTACACTTGCATAGTGCCTACTGTTTGAGGTTCTCAGAGGCTCACCAAAAGTAGGTATTTGTTTCCCTCATTGTACAAGTACCTCACCCTGTCATATCTGGAGAATCAGTGGGAGGCTTAGGTTAACACACGGAAATTGAACCACTGTAATTGCATGGTAAATGCATTCATTAAAAAGCCTTTAGTTAAACTGATGTTTCTCCATGCATTCTACTTCATATTCCAATTTAGATTTGAAAGTACATCTTTTGTCCCTGTCAAAGTGCTTCTATTAAGTGTTAAAGGTGGGCTTTGTAAAACTAAATTAATTACGCTGGCACAAATCCTTTGTACAAATACAGATGTATCATTGCAAAGGTGCTTTATGTAGACATTGCCTATTTTCTTTCTAGAAAGCATGAGAAGAGCAATTTAAGCAACCCACTGGGAAGTGAAGAAGGGTGAGTATGTCAGATTGTACTAGAAAAACAAACCAACACCATGTTGGTACACAGGAAAGACTTCAGCAGGCTTTTTATCAATTTAGTTTAACTCAATTTAAATATCAGTCACACTTGGCACTGATTTGGGAAATTGTGACCATTTAACTAAATAGATTGTGAAGCTCATTTAATTAGTTCAGTGCAGCTTGTGAAGGCAGATGATCCCCAAACATTGGAAGTCTAGCCTGAGCATTCTGGTTCCACATCTTGTTCTGACCTTCTGGAAACACATTTGTGCCAGAGGCCACAGGAGACACAATGGCAGGTCTCTGTCGCTGAATGGCCTCAGCATACCTGGATGTGAGAATTCATCTGCCTTGGGCTTGGCTTTGCCAAACAAACAGGCTGACCCTTTCTACAGCATGAATTCACCTGCTGCAACTTTCTTCGTGAGATAAGCTAAAATTAAGCATTTGGGAATGGAAAATCTCAGACCTATGAAAGATAATTGTGCAGAGATTATCACCTTGACTCCCTTCAGATTGACATTTAACAGAGTTGCAAAAACGGCACCAAAACAACTTTCCCAAGTTCTCTTTTTTTCCACTGGGAAAAAAATATACACTTCAGCATATTCACGGGCATATACACTGACACAGGGAGCTCAGCCTGGGAACTCATCCCATGTTTGATTTTACCTAGAAAGTCATGGGAATATACTGCCTTGGCCTAAGATAGCTTTTGTCCCTTCAGTATAGAATACCTGGTCATGGCTTCATGCAGAAGGAACTTTGTAACTGGCTCCCCTTTTTGATACTTAATAGATTTTGCTAGCTTTCTATTCACGCTGAATTTGTATTAATGGATATCAATTTTAGAGTCAATTGATCAGATTACGAAAATATTTTTCCCTGTTGCTTGTAGAACATAAAATATTCTACGTAAGAGAGACAAAAAATTTCCTGGTTTTCAATTTACATTTTCCCTATTTTCCCTCTTTCCAGCAGCTATCTAGCTAAGATAGTGAAGTGGCTGAAGATGACCTTTCTGGGCACTTATTTACTGGTGCTTATACAGTTTCGGTCATATTTACAAAAATATTTACAATTATCCTGCAAGAAATAATTTTGTACCATTAGCTGCTGAGGTCACGGTTAATGATACAGAGCCTGAGACTGTATCAAAATCAGTGAGAACTGGAGACATGCACTTTGATTTAATAAAAACACCATAACTGCCAGTTTCTTTAATGAATCATATTTTAATCATCACCACTTGCTTCTAATCTATAAACTCTCTTTACCCTCTCTGTAGCAGTTTCAAAAAGAGCTGAGGTCACCTAATTCCATGGCCCTTCTGAAAGCTTAGCCACATGACATGTCTCAGTAACATCCTGTTACAAAGACCTCAACAGGTTAAGCATACTATGTTGTAACAGCACTTTCCCCACTTTTGGCTCCAAAGTCAATGCCCTTAAATTACCCACAAGAAAAAAAGAAGGCCCGCATTCAACTGCTGTCTTTCTTTGTCTGCTTTGATGGCTTTATCCAGTGTAGTCACAATGAAGTAGGAATAAGCTCTTGCTCACAACAGGCTCTGAACCACAGAGCTACGATAGACAGACTAAAAAAGACTAATTCTCACATGTAGATGCCTAAAATTTGAAGGAAGCAGTTCTTAGTTGACTTAAAGTAGGTGTGGGGTGCCTACGTTGTGACATGAGCGTTTACTAAAACAAAACTTTATTTTGCTGTCAACACTCACCCAATTGCTTGTGCTCTTAATTCCCAAGATGAGGGCACGTTGCGTGTGCGCAGTTGTGAAACGAGTCTCCTCCATCGCTAAAAAACCATGCCACTAAGATCTGAAGCTGCATTATGGGGGGGGGGGGCATGAAGTGCAAGAGGGCTGACTGTATATTGATGTTTTCAAATTCCAGATCCTAGAAATTCAGCTTAACTCTTTTTTTCTGTGAAATGGCATTCATAATTCAAAGTCACCCCAATTTCAGATTTTTTTGAACTCCTGGGAAGAGACATCAATTCTACATTCTGAATTCCACTACAGAGGATTTGTGACAAAGAATAAGTCATTTGTCCCTGCAGTGTTTCCAGTGCTGTGATTGTGACCTTGCACTACTAGTCCTGTTTCTATCTTCTGTCTCCTTTTGCCTTACCTCATTCACCATCATCTCCCAGCAATCCTAGAGCTATCATCAGCTTGCTTGAGTTTCTTCATTACTTTTAAAGAAAATTCTAGATGATCAATACAGTGTGCAAAGGCTCAAAGGTTTCAAAAAAGACTTTCAAAGGCTTTCAGAATGTTAATTCTGATGCACTGCTATAGGCTTCCACTTAAGTCCATATAGTTTCTGACTATGATGGACAAGCAGTCACACACGCTCTTTTTAGGAGAAGGAATTTAGGATATTTAAATTGACATTCTGGAGTTTAAAATTGCTTTGTGCAAGTTCTACTGTCCAGAGGCTGCCTAGGTTTCCAATACTTTCTTTTCTACAAGGGGGTAGAGTTAATGTAGAGCAACCTTAGAGTAAACACCATATTCTGACTGTTCAAGGTTTCAATTCCACTTGACATGTTGCTAATGCACATGTGCCATAGGAGAAATATTAACAATAAAAATGTATTTGACTTGTAATTGCTGTTACTTGTTCATCTCCCTTGCTATTTCCCAGGACATCTACCACAAAACGAAGAAGATGTGACATGTTATACCTTACTTACTGTGGTTAAAAATTAAAAAACCCCAAAACCAAAAAAATCCTCCAAAATTCCAAAACAACTAAGCTGCAAAAACTTACAGAGAGGATGTGCCTAGCTTCTTTCTACATTTTCCACTCTAAAGAAAGACTTCATGTCGGCAGCAATGATGCTGAAGGTCAGATATGATATCAGGCACTCCACAGATAAGGCACAGCAATTTATTTTCCTTCTCAAGGACTAATTATTGGCACGGCCAGTGTGTGCTAATAAACAGGGAGCATGAGGTTTATTTACTGTTTATTTACTTCAGTATTATCTCAGATCTTTCCTGAGTGGGTAAGTTAAATGGGGAGACTCTCTTGTTCTCTCCTTGAACAGGAGTTTATGATATTCTATAATTAAGAATGCAATTATGTTTTCATGTTAAATTAGATCCTGACATTTTGTTAACATTGTTAGAAAGGTCTTGCCTGAGTTTAAATATGCAGGCCATCTATACAGCAATGAAGGAAGATAGAAGAGAAGGATAACTTGTTGCTAAAATTTAATGTGGATTAAAATATCCAAATTTGACATTATGCAATCTTTTGCAGTTAAGAACATTGACCTTTTGGTTAAATCTAATGTCATCCTTTAGTATCTTAGAAGCACAGGACCTTAACATCGTGTTTGTTATGCATGTTTGACAGCAAAAGTAAACACATGCCTAGAATTGCAATTTGCTAGATTGTGTATTTGCCAATTCCACAATTGCAATAACAATGTTAAAGAGATGTCCTGGGGCTCACTTTGTTTTGCAATTGTAGCAGAACAAGAACTGAAATAAGGACATGGGGCAACACTGAAGAAAGGAGAATGGTAAACAGTTAGATGAGGGAAGGGACAATTGGAAGAGGATCTAGGTGAGGGGATCAAAACTGTTAAGAATGCTGGAAAACAGACTGATGGAAAGTATAGAGCAGGTATCAAAATCTTTGGCAGGTTTGTAAGCTCACATGTAAGGCAACTTGTTTTCTCCAGTTTATAACCTCAAAAATCTCAGGTACACCAGAATCAGCTGATCAGCTCAATGTTTGCTTCCCAAATTATACAAACTTCCTTCCCCAACAAGAGTTTTCATCTAAGGATGCTGTCAACAATTTTGTTACTCCGGATATAGAAATGGAGAGAACTGAGTTTTACTTCTGATCCTTTCACTTATTCCTTGATGAGCCTTGGGATGCTCATGTAATTTTGTTCTCTCTGACACCTTGACAGGAAAGCAAGAGTCATGAAATATACTCACTTTTGATTCACAGATTCACAGAATACTCTGAGTTGGAAGGGACCCACAAGGATCATCGAGTCCAACTCTTAAACAGCACCACTGCCTCCCTGGCAGGAATCGAACTCCCGGTCTCCCGCATGAGAGGCGGAGACACTCACCACTGTATTAGAGTGGATTTTTAATATGATAAAGAAAATATAAACTATTGAAAAATAAAATATTGCCACTGTATGGGGTGGTTTTCTTTTACAATTAAATCAATATATCAGTTAGACTTCATCATAGATTTGCATTTTTCTTTCATCTATCTCAGTAACTTTTTGAGTTCTTTAATGTGCAGAGGAATAGGACAAATAAAAGAAAACCTAAGAGCATTAAGAAGAATGAAAAGAATGAACAAGCTTGGCTTTTTTTCTCCTCTCTGCATGGCTATAGTATTTTTTAATTACTTCAGATTTTTGAAAACAGCCTAGAGATCTTACAGCACCTGCCTTTCATTAAAAATAATGTGGAAGTGGCTCTTTCTAAACTGACTGGGGTTAAGACACAGTGATTTCAGTGCCCTGGGTTCTGCCTGTGGCTCTGCACTCCTATTTTCTCTCAACACTTTTATCTGCTTTGAGCAGTTGATTCTCTAGGTAAGAGCTCTTAGTTGCAGAGGGCCCACAGGAGTGTGGATGCTTCTCAGCTGGGGATTTCTCATGTTGCTACAATAAAACAGAGATGAGTCATAATTCTAAGATGTATGCATAAACTCCCTTGGCTGCTACATCATTACTGAGTAGTTGGGCTGAAAACAGAACAACACATTTCTTTACAAATATCAAACAACAGTATTACCGAAAACTTCCAGAAACAAATGAGATGCCTTCTTCAAATGAATGAATCCCCCCGCAAGGTCGAAACAGGCCAGGTTGTTATATCACTATGCTCACAGACTGAACATATTAGAAGTTCTCTTTTGGCCTGCATGCTCTGAATAAAAGCTTTTATTTCATTCCTCTGCACATATGAGCTTCTGCTGCAGTCTTCCTTGAGAGAATCCTGCTTACCTTTTGGAGTTTGGAAAACATTCCCCTGCTCTTTGTACACTAATCTGCTCTCGTGGACCTGTGGTCCCCATCAAGCTACTCTGCCCTGTAATTCTTCCCTTAATGTCTGCTTTCAAATCAAGCCGAAAAGGGAAATTAATACTTATTCCATCAGAGGTTCTGACATCACAGAATCACAGGATATTCTGAGCTGGAAGGGACCCACAAGGATCATCGAGTCCAGCTCTTAAACAGCACCACTGCCTCCCTGGTGGGAATTGAACCCTGGTCTCCTGTGTGCCAGGCAGGGATACTCACCACTTGTAATAAAATGGATTTTTAATATGCTACATTAAACAAGCAAAGTATGCGCAGAATGTATGTGTTCTGGAAAGAAATAGATGGTAGTATCAGGGTATCAGGGTAACCTTGCTTTCTACTCAAGATCTGTGTATAAACAGAGATAGCACTGGAAAAGGGCAGCAGTTAGCCATTTCACACATAAGCAGGATAAACTGTGTATTTTTCACTCACTTAGGCACTATCATTACAAGAGGGAACCTTATGAACTTCATACTGCCTTTCAGATGAGGATTTCAGAGCACTCAGTGAATCACCGTTTCACATCAATTCACTCTTGACTAGAAGGCAGCCTTTTATAAACAAAGAAGGGAATTACTAGCCTGATAGTAACATCTTCATCGTAGTATAGGAGTCTTTTTCTCAAGTGGCGCATCTGCTATTTGAGTTTCCAAGCAGTTAAGTTATATGCGGAGAGAGAACCAAAGTGATCCAACAGTTAGTCTAGAGTGTTGTTTGTAACAACAGGTGAAGATGTTTTGAACATTATTTTCCATTCTTTAAATGACAGTACCACATCTCAGTCTTTTCACGCTCAAGTGAAAAAGGAAATTCCATACTGGATCTGATGACACATGGCAATGATTCACCAGTGGAAATCTTTTGGCCCTATTCTGTGATGGATCTTTATCATATTCTGAGATTGTATATGGCAAACAATTTTACTAGCCAGAGAAACAGTATTATTTATGTAACTTTATAATCCACAGTTTTGGGTCAATAGCTTCAGTACTATCTTGCTTGTTGCTGTAAGATAGTTAGCCCTGTGTTTTGGTAGAAAATTGAAAGCACAACATAGCCAAATTTTTATGAAAAGAAACAGCTGTTGACTAAAGCCAAGAATGAGGTGAAAAGGGGACACTGGTTGTCTTCCTGACTGTGCTAGTGCCAACCCTGCACATCCCATGCATGATTTCAGAAAAGACCAAAAGTCCAGCAGGCATCAATCTCACGCCTATAGACTTCCTGTACTTATTCATTCACAGGTTCACAGGTTATTCCGAGTTGGAAGGGACGCACAGGATCATCTAGTCCATCTCCCAAG
>WEKX01006761.1:200340-234865 GCA_013390025.1 Pitta sordida
GGGGGAGAGAGAGAGAGAGAGAGAGAGAGAGAGAGAGAGAGAGCAGCAGGCACACTGCCACCAAGTACGGCAAATCAATCTTCTCAGCAGTGATGGATCAGAAAGCAGGACTGTAAGTTTTACAAGTATATGAAACCCCATGAGTATAAAGACACCATTAAAACACTGCCATTAAATTCCAACACTGAAGGATTATCACAGCCCCTGGAGCTAAGAAGGTCATTATGTGACTGCATATTTTTCATTATAATTTTTTTATACATATATATGAAGCAGAATAGGATTCACAACAGTTTCATTCTCTCTCCTGCTGAAGAACTCTGCTTTATACTCAGCATCTACTTTCACAAATAAAATGCAATATACCATCAACAGAAAAATGAGATCCCTACAGGGCTTTTATTCTGCTGTACTATTATATCTACTTTTCCACAAGATTTCTGCTTAAATGGCTCTCTTTATGCACATACACAAAGATGACATACACCTGTCTAAATATAATCTGATAGTGAAGAGTTTTTCCATATGGGGAAATGTATCTTTTCTTCCTAATTTACCATAATGACTTATTAACAGTCCTGGAGCTAGGGGTATGCTAGTTTCCTCACAATAAAAACTCACAGCGTTATACAGGAAGACATGAGTGGATTTTTTCTTCTTTTTCTATCTTTAGAAACTAAAAAGAGAAGAGTACTGAGTTTCACCTTTACATTTTCCCCACAAAAACAAACGTTTTGAGGGATTACAGCTTTATAGGCTGCTGACATTGACTAATAGTTTTTAACATGATGGAAGTGTTTGCATGAGCCACACTGAACAAGCTATTTTTCAGTCTGGGAAACCTCAGAGCAAATGGCCATGCTGTGCCATAGGGTAGCTCAGAGATCACTGCAAGCACAGTTGCCATCCTATATAGCACTTATTCAAGGAGCAGACCTATTTATTAGCTAGTAGTGTCACTTTTCTGTCATTCCAACTATTTCAGTCAAAAGAAACTTGGCTCAGAGAACAAAAATTCTTGACTCCTTTTTATGAGAGAACTCAAAGCATTTTATGATCTGGACACACAGATAACTGGATAGTTACAGCCACAACTCTTTGGACAACAGAGAGCTGAGGCTTGACAGAGAAGTACTGTGGAGAGACAGGACGAAGGAACAGGAGAGATGTGCATGTGAGGATTTTGGCTCAGGTATTGTGCTGATGAAATGAGAAAGGGAGTTTTGATGCACCAGCAGATCAGAGAAGTCCTCAATTTTGGGAAGGGATGGGGTGCAGAGCAGACTAGTTGTTCATCAGTTTATATCAGAATTACGCTTAAAACCTGCCTTTTTTTTTTATTTTATTTCTCTCTCCTATTAGTTACAAAGGCCAGACCACGGTGTGAATAGGTGCAGGCAGAATAGTGTTAGACCTGACCCCAGCTGAGGCTGCAGCATGCTGATGACTCTATATAAAGCTTGCATTGGCACTGCATAGATACAGTCTACCTCTTTCTACCACAGGGCACTCAAAATTCAAAAAGGCACATAACTATTATACATAGAAACATGTGCAGCCACCATTCCTGATATTAAGAAGCCACAAGATGATCTGCTTGGCCAAATTAGCTCTTTAAAAAATGCTGACTTTGCCCTAAATGATCTGTTTTCCACTTGCACATTTGCACTGCTGTAACGGCCACTGCCAAGCTTCTCTGGACATATGCCGAGCCAGTACAGGGAAGAGGGCTGCTTGGTGAGGAGAGCAGTGGAGAGAAAGCTCTGTTATGACTTGCTCCAGTTCTTCACTGTTCAGTTCCAGATACCTCATACAGCATTACATCCATCTTCAGGCATGAAGAGTGGGGTGCCCAGACTGGTGAGAACTGGATTAACTAATTTCTTCTACAAACGATTCTCTGACTTTAGGTAATTGATGCTGATCTGCCATTATTTCACGTTTTGCTGTGGCCACATACATCTCAGATCTGGAAAGATCACAAAGGCACTTACCCTGCATGCAGAGCCCATCGGTGCAGTTCTTGGACTGCAGGACCAACCCCTCGCAGTCCTTCCCCCCATTCTTTGGCGCTGGAGCTGTGCATTCCCTCCGGCGCCAGTGGGTACACTCTGTGCCACAAGTGGACCACTTGCTCCAGGATGTCCACTTGCCATCCACTAAGACAAGGAAATAACAACTTGTAAGGAGGTACACAAAAGTGAGACCAAAAGAGAGAAATGCACATGTTGGCACAAGCCAGTCTGCAACTCCTGGCCATCCCTGGTAAGGTATATGGATCATCAGCCTGCTCTTCTCTTAAGTTCTACTTCTCTCCTGTAAATGCACATTCACCTCCACCTCTCCTTTCTCTCTGCCGTGACCCCATTTCTGGTCCCTCTTCCTCTTCATATAAATTTCTAACCAGCTTATCTGTGCTCAAAGTGTATAAGCAAGAAGTTGGAAATCTGTGATTTTACTTTATTTTTTTGATGTTTTTTAATACTGACGCTAAACTTGTTGAGAAATTCTTGTTTAGTAGGCAGATATTTAATGTTAAGTATTTCCTATTACAAGAAACGCCTAGAGACATCAGTCTATTTCACAGGAGCAGAATCAGGAATGTGTTTAGTGCCTTTCAAAATCCTCCAAATGATTTTTGAAAGCACTAAATTGAACAGCTGAAGAACAAAATATTAACTTGTTCCAGTGACAGAGCTGGATGGCCAAACTTAACAAGCTGAAGATGACCTTACTGACATCAATTTGAGTGGGTCTATATAAGCATGAAGGCATTGGACAACAGGACAGATGGCAGAACTTTGTCACAGAAAAGTACAAACTACCTTGCATGTCCTAAAGCAATTCTGTATTTTTCAGAAGTTCACATTTAAATACCTTCTAACAGTATGGATAAACATCTATTTCCAGTATA
Source organism: Pitta sordida (assembly GCA_013390025.1). NCBI lineage: Eukaryota > Metazoa > Chordata > Aves > Passeriformes > Pittidae > Pitta > Pitta sordida. Next base: position 203,255 of record WEKX01006761.1, read on the forward strand.
AATGTCTTTGTATTTGAAGTCAGGTAAACATGTGCTTCAAATTTAACATCCACATCCCAGATGCTTCAGTTGCTGAGACAGCTGGACTGAACAGACATTGCAATACATTCACATCACAGTGGCTTTCTATATTCAAATTCCAAACTTTTTCCAGAGCTTTCAACCGTTATCTCCTACAATTTAAGCTCTGAATGTTCCCCAAATCCCCTGAATTATGAGGGCTTAGACATCAGTGCAAGCAGCATGCAAAAGTAGGGCTGAAACTCATGCTGCTTAATATGATGTGCTCACTATTTTATCTATTTATGTAATACAATTTCATATTCATTCCCTGAAATGTTGGGTTTATGAATAATGAGAGGCAGGTTTTTGTAACTAATAGTGTTCTCCTGAAATGACAGATGACAGACAAACGATTTATTTAGGGCTGTGTGCTGTTCAGACTGAACCTGGACACAGAGTGGTGCAAGCTATTTTCTGAACGCTCTGGCCCTCGCAGAAGGCACCACCATTGAGTGGGGCAGGATTGGTGCAGGTCCTCGTGCGCTTCTGAAAGCCTCTCCCACAGCGGCTGTTACACACTGACCACTCAGTCCAAGTAGACCAGCCGCCGTTCACTGAAAAGCAAGACAGAAAGAGTATGATCACATAAGCAGGACAGCTTGGTCAGCCCAAAGGCACCTCTGGTTGTCTCATGCTGCCTCCAACTGTGGTCACAAGTGATGGCTGGGAACAGCATGAGAAGCAGCACTGCACAGACACAAACCCACATCTCCAACACACCAAATGTATGCCAGAAGTCACTGTAAAAGTCAAAGAAATGTTGATGCTGAATGAAAAACAATTCAATGACTATTATGGCTGGCAGGTGACCAATCTTATCTTGAAACCAGCCTTCAGCACTTGGTGGAGTGTGTATGATCAAGATCCCTGCAGTTTCAGAAGCACACATCATTTTGAAAAGGGAGATACCCTGCACTCTGGCTCATGCTCAGATGCACCTGTCACCTATGTATTCTGACAGAACTCCATGCTTTTATTAGATATTGATAATTTTCCTTTCTTTCAAGCTTATTTCAGGATGTCAAGACAATTTCATTCACTCCTGTATGGAAATAGCTCGTGCAAATGAATGCCCAAACACTTCCCTAACAGATATTTAAGCTGTTAAAACTGAACTAACAGTAAATGTTTGTTTTTTCTTAAGTTGGACTTAGGAAACATTTATCTCTGGGAAGATACTTATCCTGATTCTCTTTTTCACCCATCTCAGTTTCTGGGATAAGTAGATGGATGAAGAAGGAGCTGTGCTGCTCTACCATAATAATGTCACCAGGGTACAGGTAACATACTAACTGCTCAGATTCCCTAAACCCAAATGTCTGTGTTATGATACAATCCTCAAACAGCTCTGGTAGCAAAACTGATAAAAATCCCTGATTCCCTACGCATATGTCTCTTGAATGCACTGTTGAAAGAAATTCTGTACATGTATGAGAAAGAGTTGCCTACATCTTTATGTTCCTGCATTCATCACAGTTACAAAACATGAAGCTCTTGCATGGTCCATCCCTCAATATCACAACCACAGCTAATCAACTCAATTCAGTCAGCTTTCTATAAAAACTGAACTAAAAGACCCTCATTGTAACTTCAGGGAAGCAACTGCTTACAATTAAATCTAACTGCTACCCTGAATATGAAATGAATATTAGGGATAATCATAGGGATTTTTTTCTTACTTGTCTATGCTATAATTAAGCTGATTGTAAGGAACACCAGTTCAGTCAGCTGGCACATCATCAGAACAGGTTTTGTTCTGGTGGATATCCCCACCTGGGATGCATTTGGGGCAGTAACTCTGCAGGGGCAAAGGCTCAACCTGGTGGGGCAGAGCTGCAGCACAACACAGGCTGGAAGACACCCCAGCAGGGCATCTCAACTGACCCCTCCCCAGCCAAATGCAAGGTGGCTCCCCAGCCAAAGCCCTGGTGGCACCCTGCTGTATTCAGCACGTGTTTTACAGCAAGGGGAACGACCACATCCTCTTCAATGAGGTAACTGGCTGTTTCTGTAGGTGCCTGTTCCTCCTTTAACACCAGTGCTTGTTACCAGTAAGACAAGCCATCAAACCTGTACTTCTGATATTTTCAGTAATGAATCCTGCTTGCAGTCCCTGCAGCAAAGGCAGCCCAGCCTGGAGACTGACAGCAGCTAGAGTTGCATACAGGCACTTTGCATCCCTCTCCTGCCCCACCTCTTGCTTTGAGTGTGTGTCCATCCACATGCAACGAGACAAGGCATCACCTACCATAAACAATCACAGTTGCTGTGGTGCTTTTCCTTTTGGCCACGATGTTTTTTGCAACACAAGTGTAATTGGCTGTGTCAGAAAGCCGGGCTTGCTTGATGATGAGGTTGTGATCAATGGTGATGTAAAAATTTCGGTCTTCCACAGGATCAATCACCTCTTCATTCTTCAGCCACTCCACCTAGGGGTTTCAAAGGGCCAGAGGGAAGGCAGTCAGTCATACCAAAATGGACAAACACAGTATCGGTGATTACATTGTTCATCCCTGAGAACGCCATGAGCCAAGGCACAGGACAGAGGACCCACTGCATGCTGCCAACTGAAATAAAACACCAGGGCAGAAACACAGAACACTCTTCATGCCTACCCATCCCTTCAGATCCCCTTCTGCCCAGCCTTTCCACACAACAGCTGTCTTGCCTTGCCTTGAAAATATCAATGCATTTTTAAAGGCTGCCAGCTACTGTACAGAGAAAAATAGCTGATCTATGCTTTCAGAGGTAAGGCATAAGGAAAGGGTGATAACTTAGGACTGTATGTACCAACAGAAAATTCTCTTACAACATCAGAAACTCTGAATCAGCAAAGATCTCGCCCATTGTTTACTATGTCTTGCCTAATTAGGCACTTAATAACGCAGTAACCTTGTAAGTACCCATCCTGGGTCTAACACAACGAGGCCCTGTACTGGAGTAGGTTGCACAAATAAATTAAAAATGCTAATTTTTTAAGTACACATACACTCATAAGTACATACATATTACTGATTTGCCCCAATCAACATTAAACAAAATAGAGATAGTTACCACGGAAACAAGAAATCACAAGGACATCAGTGCTTATTTTTCCTTTTTTACTTATGTAAGCTATATTTTATTTTAATAAAAAATAATTTCCTTGGTTACACACACAAAAAATAAATCCATACATGATTTTTAGTCTAGACAATGTTCTCTGAATGTCCTGGGTCAATTAAGATGAAGTATGAATTAAATTTAGAAATACTTGAATAATATATATATGGACAGAAATAAGAACTTTACTGAGAGAAAGGGAAAAAAATAATATAACAAGTATATGTATATATTTGAACACAACAATAACAGTATTAAAAAAACCCCAACAACAATGGAACAATGACAACTGTAGACAAATGAGAAATAAACAAGCACAACAGGGGGTACCTAGTTCAAGAGAAAAAACAGGGCGCCTCGAGGATTCCAGGGGCAGGGGAATAGGGTTCAGGGTAGGCAAACCAATGGAGTAACAGCCAGTGATCCTTTCCTGAAATGTCCAAGGGGCTGCAGGGAGATCCAGCAGGATCTGCCGGCAGGGGAAAAGCTGTGCTGAGATGAAGAGTCAAAGGTTCACATTGTCCTGAGCAAAATGGCAGCGGTAGAGATCAGAGGTGAAACCAAGGCATCCTCAGCCCAGAAGATCCATGAACCTCCCCTCCTGAGGCCCAGGAGCAGTAGTTACAGGGCCTTGGGCCCCTCCCATGTCACATGCCTTGTGGGCATGTCTTCACATGCCATTGGCTGTTACTCAGCCTGCCCTGGCCCTCCTGGTCACATGCCTTGCCGGGGGGAGAGAAAAGACACAGGATCCTCCATTGTTTGTCAGGTAAAAAGGAGAAAAAAACCTCCCCTGGCCCCATCCCTTTCAGGGGAGGGAAAGGGAGATAAGAAGAGATACCTATTGTCTGTTCCAGTAAAAAGGAGAAAAGTTTTACAATAGAACAACAAGCCTCTCCCCATGACATCTTTATGGACTTTCTAAAAAACCCTCGTCCTGTTATATCCCAGCTGGCTGCTTTGAGTCACTCTAATATAATTGGGCAGCAAATCCAGTAGCTTGTTTTCATTTGAACTATGTTCTCTGAAAGACAGAACTAGTGTCCAGGATGGATTGAAGCTGAGCCTTCGCTTCAGTCAGTGCCCAGGACTTAATTAAAGGATAAAAATCATAAATACAGCCAACCCAGCACACTCGTGAGGTGCCACTGCCAAGACCTGCTCTCACAAACCACACTTTTATAAAGACATTTGAGAAAGCTACCTGAGCACTGATGTACACCCAAATCAGCAGAAAAACTGCTCCCCATCTGAGACAGCTCTACAGACAGCCCCAGACCACGGTGAGAAAATCAGTGACTTCTCCTGGTGGTTAACACAGGTGGCTTGATTTATACCTGGTCAAAGCCAGTCCAATGCTGCAAGACTAGTGCTGGCAGATGTGAGTTTGGATTATAGGTGCCCACCACTCACTCTCCATCTTTAGCCCTGCCTTAAGCAGCTCCAGTTTGGGTGGATGTACATTAGACGTGAGCTACTTCCAAAGATGTACACCTTAGTGAATGTAAAGCCACTGCTCCAAGGAAGGCTTGATTTAAAGCCCCCTTTCCCACAGCAGATCACTGCGGTATGTAGCAGCCTCACCACTCTCAATACCATATACGTAGCTTGAAGTCAGTGGCATAAAAATGCCTGTGGAAATGGATACATGTGTCTTTGAGGAACAGGGAGAGAAGAAAAAGACATCAATCTTTGGAGGCTGTATTTCTATCACAATCATGTTTCACCAGGGAGGATACAAGCTCTCAGTTAATAGCCTGATTTTCCTTGACAGGATGACTAAAATTGTTCTTCCTCCTTTCTTGAATCCTAATAGGCATGAGGTATAATCAAGACAGACTGACTCCTGTTCACTCAATGGCAATACATATTTAGCTTCTTCTTCACCTGCAGGTCAAGTCTGCGTGCATTCAAGAATGAAAAATAAGCCAGGAGCTTATCTCGACCAGTGGTAGGCAGCCACTTAACTCTCACATAAACAAAATGTCTTTCTTGGGGTTTACTGTCCTGTTTATTTCTGGGATGGAGTATAGACTTACGCCAGGGGTCTAACAGATGCTATATGCACTGCCAGAACTGTGTACATACTACCTTCAAATCTGCCTGTAATCTTCCTGTGCTCTGCACATTGACGACAGCAGGACATCAGTAAGGACAGGATTAGAGTCTACATGGTCTAAGACTTAGTCTCAAATGTTTCTACGTGTGCCCATCCCAGCACATACCCTAGTGGCCTTTGGCACCCTGAAGGCTCCATGCCCAAACACAGGGTTGTCTTTTTTCAGTACTCTGTGACACTTTCTCTCCACTATAAACACACAGGCATTTGAGTCTAGGTCTCAAATGATTTGACAAAATTAAAGCTGTAAGCATTAAACTCCCTATCTACCCTGCAAAAACATCAAGATAATATAAAAACAGGAGTTGCCAATACACAAAAAGAAAAAAAAAAGCAGCACTGTATAATTCAGCATATTGCCTCTGACTCTAAACAAAAACTCTTAGGAAAAAGATCCTTTTCACCTAATGTCTCACAAAATTTGCTAGCTATAAAAGTTGCAGAAAAACAGGATGTCGTTTTTCTGTCAGTATACCAGTACTATGTGTGCATGTCTAAATCCCATCTCTTTTACAAGATACCTCTTTAATATATCTAATTCAGTCTTCTGGCATCCAGGTTTTTATGATGTCTGCTAGTGTTGCAAACTGTAATGTCAAACCTGAAGGGGACAAATGATGGATGAATTGACAAGCAGCAGGAGTCTCCTTTCACATACATTTTAGCCATCGGTAGAACAACAACAAAAAGAGCATACCCCTCCAGTGGTTTTGTTTTCTCCCTCAGTCCTTGTAGAAATGGTAACTAATTAAATACACAACATATAAGTGAGACTGTTGTTGGTACTCATTTTCAATTATAATCACCCTCTTTCAATTATTATCACTCTCATTTTTTCTGGTGCAGGTAACTGCAGTGCTCAGCACCTCCGAAATTCAGATTATTTTTTGAGGTAACCAGAATAGGTGGGAGCAGGGTTGTTTTGTCACGTAAGTAGGAAGAGATCAAGTGTCAAATACAGAAAAGAAGGAAACAAAGTGAAGTGAGACAGTGGGATTTATGAATGACAAGTATGCAAACTGTTATTACAGAAGTTAAAAGCAAAAATCTCTTTTGATGCCATGTCATTCCCCAAGGTGCAGCTCCCTCACTGAAGTTGGCTGTTAATCTAGTCAATGCAGACTCTTAACCTGAATTTAATTCTGCTCCCTGAATAATAGTGACTGGCAGATGAGGTATTGGACACTTATGTGCCAGTGACCTGTACCCCTGTAGGCGAGCAGACAGAGGGGCATTAGGATATCCAGGGACATTTCAAAGTGCACAAAAGCCTGCCTTCAAGGTCATGCCAATTCACACCCTCATGCCTCCATTTTTCATCTCTCTGGAGATGTTTTAGAGTACATGTTTGTTTTTGTCTAAATATTGAGAGGATGTATATTTGCTGACTATAATAACTATTCTTGAACAGGTACCTAGCTCTATGTATTCAATTAAATCAGGCACGTCCCTCCAATTGTTATTGATAAATGCACTGATGGTTCTGCATATATATGTAGAAAAAGCATGGGATCAGTTTTTCCTTGTCATAACAGAAATTATTTAATTGGTAACAATTATGCCATGAAGGATGAGGTAAGTGTCCCTCTGGGAGATGACAGCTATGGAAAATCACAACAATCACACAATACACAAACCCCTAGAACAAAGCAGACACAAAATCCCCCCCTTTGTTTTTTCTACTCAAGAAAGTATTTTTGTTGTATGTTTGCAAACTGACTAGCAAAAGAAGCCCACCCAGTTGAGGTGCGAGCAGTGAATGAAATCCTAACTCACAGAAACTGCAAATGCCGAGAAGCTGGAACACACCTGAAGTCAGAGCTCCTCAGCACTCTGGATGCAACTTGTAAAGCAGTGAGGCGCACGGTTCCTGCAAGTTGTGCTGGATCTGCACATCCAGTGCTGCTAATGGTCTGGCAAGCAAGCCTTCAAGAGACTGAGCCATCCCTACAACTGGCTGAGGAAGCTCTTGGTACAAGGCGGCTGTAATTTACAGCAACATACCTTGTAGCATCTTTCTGTCATCCTGCTCCCCAGTGAGAGACAGATGTGTTGTCTCTAATCATTCACTGATTGGTATCGGGAGATACATTAACATAATTGGCACATTTGTTCTAATTAAGAGAGGGAAGCTGCCACATGCCACCCAAAATGAAAAGCAAGACCATCAGTAAGAACAGAAAAACGGCAATCACCACCTCAGCTATACCTGGGAGCTGCAGCCAGACCTGTGCTGCCACAGGATGTTTCCAGCAGCAGCATGAAATAAGGCAGCACACACAGAGACTGACTTGCAAAGCTGAGCCAGGCTTCTGTGAAGACTAAATGAACACAGGGAACATAAATTACACAAGCGATTACAGACGGAGGAAAACCTATTACACAAGCTGATTGCTGACACAAATTTAGCCATACTAAGTTGCTAGCATTACTAGGCACTTAAGTCTCTTGGCACACTTGCTTATGCGTGACTGTTTTAGAAACTGGTGTAGAGCAGAAGCACATCTGTTCCAAACAAATCCAAGGGTGGAAAAGGAATGTTAGCTCATCTAGATCCTGCCCTCCTGATCACACAAGTCACTACGTACTTACTCTCACAATCTCAAGAGCAAAGTCAGCAGGGTATGAGTTCTAGATCCTGGTCACTTGTTGCCTCCTCTGCACCGAACTGCCCTACAGTCATCTTCAGAGCAATGAGCACCTGCTGAAACCAGCAAGTCTTCTACCCTCCAGACACAGCCAAAGCCCTCCAGTGCAGTTCTTCAGAAGAAACAAGATGCAAACAGCTGGGATCAGCAAGTGGCTTGCCTTGATAAAAGGCAATTTGTAATGCTGGGAAGCAAGAACATTGCACCCCTGCCTTCCCCATGCCTGGTTGACACAGCAGGACTGCTTTCATCTGCCCCCCCATCCATGCTGGCATTGTGGTTGGTGTTCTCTGCAGCTGTGCCAACTGCTCGCATGGCAGCAGTGCCTGCTGAGCTCACATCACCTCTAACAGCCACAGGAAAATCACAGCTCCTCTGTTTCACCTGAATTGTAACAACAGAGACGCATCCCAAGACATTGATAGTAAGGTCACACATACTCATTCAAGTAAGAATAAAGCATTTGTGACACTAAATACTGATTTGGACATGTCCAAGTGAAACCGAGAAAACTTTAGCAGTTTTCATACAGGCTATTGAGCCAGCAGCTACTTTAGGTACCTTGAGACTTGAGTGACTCTGAAGGATGTTATTTGATTTTTGGATTTGGTTTCAAATGTATACTTTCATCCCAGCAACTGTCTGCTAAAGATGATGCTGTCCTCTATGTACTATTTACTGGAAAGAGAATTCATAACCATTTAAGACTAAAACAGTAAAAAAAAGTAATCTCCAAAGAGACTGAAATTACAGCTATGAGACTGCAAAACATATACTGAGAATAAGACAGCAAATGCAAACCACCATAATGTTTTGTTCAGTTTTTGCTATTGTGCTTCTGCTAACAATAAGGGGAATTGTTGTTCCTGCTGTGGAAACACTTCCTTAATTACACATATATCCAGCTTTCTGCTTGAATAGTAAAATCTACAAAATCTACTCTACATAGGGTGTATGTACAGCTGCCAGATGTCTCTGGCCTCCTTTCAGCTTTACTTCACACACAACTGGGAAGTGAAGCCTCACAAAATAAACTTCAAAGGCTGAGGGGGACTGGGAGCAGCAGATGGAGAACTTTTTTTCATAGAGCCTCAAATTCAAACACAGATCATGACATTATTAAATGAAAACTACAGCATCTGCTATGTGGCCATCAGAAGTTGCTGGGCTTCCTTTCCCACCAGAAATAAGGCCTTGAACTTGAGGTCCCACAGCTCACATGTTGACTGGCACTTTAGGCACCACATAGACAGATAAACTCCTCAGTCCCTGAAGCAAGCAGGAAGGGTCTGTTTGGAAGCAGCTTTAAATGAGCTACCAAAGTGACATCTGCAGTTCTGTGGTTGGATGGATGGATGGATGGATGGATGGATGGATGGATGGATGGATGGATGGATGGATGATCACAGCACTGAGCTATATGCTTTTCATGTTCATCAAACTGAATGAAAGAACAGGATTTGGGGAGTAGCAAAAGTCCCCAAGGACAGCTCCTTTCACACTCTCCACCTAAAAATTGCATAGTGCATGTTGTCATACAGAGGACTCCTCCTACCAGTTTCAGAAGGCTGTATGCTCTAAAACAGGAAATGGATTTTGTCCAGGTCACAATTTTTAGTAGCAGAAAAGCATCAGGTCTAGAAGAAAATGGAAATTCATGACAAAACCCAGCAAAACCTGATCAAACAACTCTTGAGTGACAGCTGACATGTGCTCTGCAGACTGTATTTTGGAAGTACTACCTCCCTGAAAACATGCGAGCATCACAATTCTTCATGCCTAAGGTGAGTACTGCTTTTGAAGCAGTTACTGTCTGAGGACCTGACCAAGGCAGGCACTATCACCAGGTGACTGAGGGTGCTGGTAAGAACCAGAAGCTTTGCAAAGCCCTAAAACAGATACAGTTATATCCCGCTGTTCGCAATGAACGGGACAGGCAAAGGACCTCACGAAACCCTAAACTCACAAAGAAGTGCAAGTCATTAATATGCATGCAGGCTACACCCACTGCTCCACCCCCCGGCATGCCGCAGAACTGTGGACAATTTTCTGCTCCTTCTCCTTGTCTCTCTCAGCACAAGCGAGCAAAGGGAACTGTTTCTGAGCGGCTGCTGCAACCGTGTGTGCTCCCAGCGCAAACTCCGTGCCGCTGCTCCCCCCACCCCGCCTGGCTCAGCCTGGCCCTGGTGCTCGCGTTGGCACCAGGGGACAGGCGCCGGCCCGCACACGCTCGCCCTGCCTCCACGGCGGGGAAGGGGTGTCCCCAAGCTCTGGTCGGCATTCTTGGAGCCTGGAAAAACCTTAACTTTGCAACACTGCGACACCCCGTGTGCTTATGGCGGGGCGGGGGCTTCGGTATTGAAGTTTNACGGTGACGCAGGTCTGTAAACTCGAGGCTGTGCCGGGGAAACCCCAAACCCTCCCTCCGTGCCCTCCCCAGGGGCCGGGCCCAGGGTGGGCCCATCCTGCCTCACAGAGAGAGCTGGCACCGCCCCTCAGCAAAGCAGAAGCACAGCGCATGCACTGGCTATGAAAAATCGCAAATGCCAGAAGTCAGACTGCGAAGAAATTGCTTCGCAAATGGGTGGGGTTGTAAAGGAGAAGTCGCGATACAGAGGGGATTCACTGTAACTCCCATACCTCAGGCACCATGAGGCCTATTGCATATAGTGAGCAAGAATCACTTGGTGGCAAAGCAGGACCTGATGAACTAAACTTATAGGCATACAGAATAGTATCTCGAAGAAAGAAGAGCTGTGTCCCAATGCTGCACATCTTCCAAAACTAAAAAAAAAAAAAAAAGTTAAAACACTGCTCTTTGTGGGTACAGCCTGAAGAGGACAGGTTGTGTTAGCTAATCCAGCATCCCCGAGCTGTCACTGCCACAAAAAAACAAGATGTAGAGAGCAGTAAAAGCTCCATATCAATGCTCTTATAGGAAAATCTCCCATTGTAATCTTTCCTGGAGGAACTAGAAATCTGACTGATCTCCAGTCCCACAGATCATCCTTGCCTGAATCAAACTACACAGCAAGTTGATTCACTTCAGAGCATGCTCTGCCCTTGTTTACATTGGCATCAATAGAACTGAACTAGAAAGAAAAATTATAAGGATAGATCCCATAGAAAATTCAGGTCTCAGAAACTCAGTCCTACAAGAAGACCTGTGTACCTTGGCATGAGTTTCTGCACTGTGGAAATGAACCGGTAGGACATGTGAAAATAAGGCCACGTTATAAACTCATAGTCAGCATACTTCCCAGAAGAGGACAGAACCCAAATGCAAACCTTTCCTTCAAGCAGGAGACCGTATCCCACTTCTCATGCTTTGCAAAAGAGTGTACATGAAAAGAAACAGAAACGTAGGTGACCAGGCACTGATAATTACAGGGACCTTTATCTTCTACTTCCAGACTGGTCTGCATTGCCAGACCTTACCCTGTGGCTCTCCATGGCAAAATGGATGGCCAGTCCTCATTCATTTGGGGCTGTGCTCCTTCTGCATGTAAACCTGCCTTTCCTTCCCCACTTTTCCTTCCACTGACACTGGAAGATAGTTCTGCTGTATGTTGCAAAGGACAAGCATAACTTTTCAGGTAATTAGCATTTGTGGCCACTCCTCTAGCTGTCTATCTTAAAGCTCACTTTTCTGCTGTGAATATAAAGCACTGCCACGGTGACCCACACCTGCATGGAAATGCATACACATGAACTCTCAATTAAGGGATAACTGCTGAAGAACATAAGTGGCTCTCATGAAACAAAGCAAACAGTAGTCATCTTAATAATCAATTAGATGGAGCAGCCACCTGATGCTGCCTATTTGGCAAAGTCCCCAACCTCCACCAGCTTTTGGCTGTGCAAGAGCAGCTGAGTAAAGTTTGTGTCACAGTCATCTTGACTCGGCAAAACACCCTCTTCTGCCTCTTGACTCAGTGATGCTTTCCCCCTTGCCCTAGGTCTTAATTAAAGTCATGAATGTAGATAAACATCACATCCAGTTTTAAACCTAACTAGGTCACCAAACTGTGTGCTACACCCTGTTCTGCAATTACACTACCCTGTGAAACACCTGAATTATAATTAAAGAAGCAATTATGCCCCTGTTAAAGGCCCCACAAATCAGACATTTCAATGCAAAAGTTCATCTGGCAGCTTACAGCATATTAACCAATCTTACATCTCATTTGTGTTTTGATCTATAACCTATTCCAATGAGCTAATTTGATGTGACTCAGCGTCTCTAACTATATTTCATTATGTGCAATATGATGCTGACATCTTTCAAATAACAAGTTAAATGAACTAAGGGGTTAATTGCTAATACCTCTGTCATTACTGTTGGAGTGACACAGAATTGCATCCCTCCTGCTTTCTCATGTTAGGTTTGAAAAGCGCACACAGAGAAAAGAGTGGAATTGAAATGGATGTTTCTGTTGATGCTGGGGAGCTGCAACTTTCCGAATTCCACTGAGCATGAGGCTGGTGAGTCAGACTACTTACCTCACCACCTTATCCTATTTCTCCCCATTGAGGAAATGCAAAAAGCAGAGAAGTACTGAGCTAGGGCAGGGTGCTGTTGGTTTTTATGTCCATTATTTTTTTTTTTTTAATTTTTGTCACAGCAGGAATATGTGAGTTTGCCCCTTCATCCCTCAGCTATGTGTGGAAACCTCAGTGCAACAGCACCTGTGCTAGTCCTTCTGCAGCTTGTCTGAGCCATACATTGGAAAAGCTAAAACTTATACCTGGGTGTTTCAGATCCTATAGGCTGGTTCAGCTCGATGTCTATAGAACTAAGAGTGGGGAGGCAAGCCACAGTGCAGCTGACACCTATGCTGATTAGGGCTTGTGGGCAGGGGAGTATGACTGCAGAGAAACTAATCCGTTTTTCCCCGAGACTTTGGCTTCTTACTTTGTCTCAAGTGAACAAGCATGATGTATTTTGCTTTGACTTCAGGCCATGAGGCTGATTGTATTTTAACATATCTACTTCTTTTTGGATCACCCTAAACAAAACACAGTTTTCTCCTAGTGTCCATGACCTGAGACTACTCTCGTGTTTGTCATGTACTAGTGGATCTGAGGGACTGGTAAGTGTTGCCTTAAAAGCTTTACCTGCCCATCTCTGTCTTTGTCCTTCTTGCCCTTTGGAGAAGCTGTATGCTGCTATGCAGCTCAACTTTTCAGTAATACATAGTATGATGTGTTCTAGCATTGATCCATAAGAGCTTGACAAGGCTAATTGTAATTAAATACGCTGGGAATGATAGGACTAAATTCCCTAGATACTGAAAATAGGACAGAATTTATCTTTGAGTGTGCTTGTTCCTGCCATTTTGAAACACCAGGAAAAAAAACAAACCAAACAAAAAAAAATCCTCCCCCAAACCCCAACCTAGAACAAAGGGGAAGAATAGAATCAAAGAGAAAAAGCAAGGGGAAGATGCTGGGACTCTGGACTCCAGCACTACACTACATTACATTGAAAGTCTCTTTTGAACAGTTTCACAGTGTAAGCTTTCCTTCATATGATTTGTTAAATCCAGTGACTACTTGAGAAGCTTGTAAGTGAAAAAAAAACCCTAAACAAAACACAGTGCCCTAAGTGTGAAGAGTCTGAGACACATGATGCTGCTCACAGCTGCAGCCTATGCATTACCCTCCTCTACTTGGAATCAAGGCAGACTTTGAACAAAAAGGAAAATAGCCTCAATCTGCTGCCTGCCTTCTCCCAAGTCCTTTATTATAGTTACCTGTACCATCATATCAAAAACTTCTTCAAACAAATAAATGAAGTCTTAAACAAAGGACTCATTCATCTTTAAATTAAAATAATCATGTAATCCTCCAACCCACCAAGTTATCTTTCATATTTCTTTTTTTTTTAATTTATCTTACCAGCTTCAGCAAGTGGCTGAGAGAAAGTGTCACATTAAGGTATTCATATTCATTAGTGTTCAGGTCTTTGTTCTTTTAATAGTGTTGGAAAGAATCTACAAAGAGGCTGCATTAGGCTGCTGTCCAATCTCGGTGTTTGATCTTCTTCTGACTTCAAAAGTCAGAAGAGGGGAAAAAAAAAAACCCAACATTGAGAACAGGTTTTTTGAATGTCAAATGAGGAGTATACTATTTCTGAGTCTGCCAAGTGTTAATTGGTGTCTGCTCTGACCATGGTACAAATAAAATTCGGAGTCAGTCAATATACTGTCATGAAGAGCTATTGACAGAGTGAGCAGGATACTGGAAGGCAAGAAAAAGCACAACTTATAACAGCAGTTCACACAGGATTTTTTCAGAGATCACTTTCGACAAATCATGTAAAATTATGCTGTTGGGTCTCAGCCACGCAACTGGGTACAACAGACCTTTCTCAGGGAACAACTGGACTGGCTGCTGAAATTTCAGAGGTGCTTGTAACACTGCATAAAACCAAAATGCCTGTCATCATTAATCTCTGTTTCTTGGAAAGGTAATGAAGTTCCGCAGTAATATACCCATGCTGCCTGAACAACAAATCCCATTGCAAAAACTCTTGTCATGGTTTAACAACAATTGGATTTGATGCAAAGAAGCATCAGAAAGGAAAATAAAAACCTGCTGTGAAATTTCTGAGGAAACTGAACTGGTTAATATTACAGTTGTCAGCAAGCTGGCTCGGCAGACCTAAACACTTCTTACAGTTGTGGAGATCTTAAAGGGTAAAGAAAATAGCCTACAGAACAAGAAAATGGGAAAAATCTTCTATTCTAATTATTCCTTCTGATGTTTGTGTACATGTTTCTGCAATTTTGATTAAATCTAAACTTGGGTTAAATGGGGAGGTAACACTTCGAGCTTCATCTCCTGAGAAATCAGCCATCAGAGCTGAGTGACAACCACTTTACTACTTAGCCACGACAGTCTGACTTATCCTAATGCAAATTGGCAACAGTTTCTTCTGTGCAGGGTAGAGGAAAACCGAAGAGAATTCAGATAGGGGAATTACCGTCATTAGCAATCAATTTTTCTTTTAACAGCTGCAGCGGATTTAGGATTTCAGAGGCCCCCTGTGACTCAGAAACCCCCTTTCTGTGAGCTGTGAATCTGAAGCTGGAGACGCCACTGCACTTATGGAAGCTGCTGTTTGAGGGGACACTCAGTGCTGTCATTAGGTACAGATTTTGCTGAAGGGCAGGCTGGATCCTGCAGGTGGAGAACAGGCAACCTACTCTTGGTTTACTTAAAAGACAATAGGAAAACCAGGGAAGCTCCTGAAGATGGATTATTAGACAGACACTTCCTCTACTTGCCCAAACCTCATGCTGTTTCACCTGGAAGCCGATATCGGACCATGGTATATCCTCTCCTGCCACATTGGCAGGCTGTTGCGCACACATGTGAGGAAAATCTCTGGCAAACTAAAATAAAAACATATTCATACCATGCTTGAAAGGTGCCCCTCAGAATACGAGAAATGTTTTTCTTCTTTAAAGGAAAAAGGGAAGATAGTAGGCTGGTATTAATATGCTCCATCAGCTACATGTCCTTTGGATGCCAGATATAATTGTGATTTTTCAACGAGAAGAAAAACTGAAAACAAACTGCAGCTCTGCCCAGCAAGGTACCATAACCCAAAGCCATTAATCAGCTCCCATTCAATCTTGTCTCTGAGCAGCAGTCAGTCAGCTCTCCATTTATCATGCTATGCTGGAAGTCACTGCACCATTAGCCACTGATCAGGCCTTAGTCAGGATGTCCAAGTGCCAAGACACTGCTGTTGCTTCTCACCTCAGCAACTGGGATGCCTTCAGGGGGACGGCATTGGAGCAGGACCTCTTGCTCCAGGGACACTTCTTTCCCCAAGGGCTCCTGCTCAAAAGTCTTTCGAAGATCTGGAGAGAGAAAAGAAAAATAAATAGTATTAAAAGCCAGTCATTTAAATTACATTTAGTTGCCATACTCGGTAAAGGCAAGAGAAACAGAAAACAGCAGTTCTGTTCTCTTGAAAAGAAAGAATTTTAAAAAGGCTGAGTCACGTTTTCACTTCATTCTATAATCAAGCAAAGATTTCATAGTGGATTTATTATTTATATTGTTGCACAGCATGTGAATCCAGTGAGGATCCAAGGCTTCACTGTGGAAGGTCCTGTCCAGACACAGAACAAAAAGTCAAACAAGTCCCTTCTTCAGATAATTTATGTTTGGTAAACTACACCAGTGAAGCACTAAAGAACATTATATAAACTAAGTTGCCTTAAACTCATAGATGAAAATCCTTGTTCTGTGATTAAATGTATCATTAGTTTATAAGCATTAACTTTACAGCTTTAACTAATTTGTCTACACCTCATCATTATCCCTGTAGCACTGAGTTTTTATTACTACAATAATAACAAAATAATATTAATGATAATAAAAAAACAGCAATGTGAAGCTGAGCCATGCTTGCATCTCTTCACAGCACCATAGAAATGTGGAGGTTGAGAAGGCATCAAAACACCTCCAGAGACCAGACCAGTTCATTATACTGTAAAGCTGCAAACTCCAGCTTTTTTGTACTCTTCTGTAATATCTTTGCGCAAATGGTAAAGTGGCCTACAGAAGTTCCCCCCTTACCACCATATCCATGTTTCTTCCATGGACTGGTTCCCTCTCCGCTGTACCTGGGAGGACAGAGCTTTGGAGAACTGAGCATTCAGACCCAGTAGCTGCTGGGGATATTTCTCCCTCCTCCTGATTCCTGCTGCAAATGGATGCGAGGGTATATTCAAAACCTCAATCTGAATGGTGACCTGGCTTCAAAAACTGCGAAAACCAATTATTTTTATTTCACATTTTGCTCTGAAGTCAGACAAGTTTATTACGCGTCAGCTCATGGTGAGGTTGAACAAAAACTTGTGTCATATTGGAAACCAGTCATATGGGAAGAATTAAAAAGTCAAGTATTTAATATTTTGAAGCCATAACCTGTGACTGTGCTGGAAAACAGACCACTGAATTGAACTGGTTTACAAATAAACCACGCAAGGATTTATTTTTCATCTAGATACACTCCAAGATCAAATTTGGAGCTGCATCAGCTCTACTAAAAGGCAAAACCTAAAGCAGACAAACACACAGATGGAAAAGGAGAAAGAGTGTGCCACCAAAACCAGCTCCTCTGAAACTCACATCTGGGTAGCATGAGACCTCTATCTCTTAGTCCATATTGGGAAAACGTGGTTGTTCAACTACCTGGAATTAAATGTCAATCTAATTGTATCACAGAAAAGCTCTGTCACAGCTGGAGACGCTCATTTTAACTTAAGCTGTTATAGTGGTAAACTTCTAACATCTTTAAACTCAAGCATTTCCCCAGTGAAACTGAGCTATGTCAGTTCTTTCCCTGCACCACAGGCATGAGAGAAGCAAACACTGAGTTTTAGCTTGCTACAGTTCCACACATCAGACACGGAAATGAGCAGCTCTTTCAGGAGCTGATGGGTTTCTTGGGGAAGTTACATTCTTACTTTAGCCAAGGCTCCTTACCCATCCTGTGGGCTTGACAGGCATCCTGGGTACACATAATGTCAGGTTAATGCAGTTTGCATTAAGTCAGCAAAAACAGCTGGGGTTACATTGCTAGCAGTACCCATGTGATCATATTACTGCTAGTTCCACAGGTATTTTAAAAATAATTACCTCCACATCAGGTATAACTTAGTGCATTTAGCAGATACACAAACATGCGCAATGAAGGCAATTACTGTGCTCTAAATATCATGGCTGAGGGCAGATGAGAAAATTACCATGATAGTAATAGAAGCATATAAGCACAGAAATAAATGGCATATCAATAATAGCTTTCAGATGTTCAGATATGGAGGGATGAAGACAGTGCAGGTAGATTAGGTAGATAATAATCTGAATTTTTTCCTTGACATGTTGATTTACTGTTCTGCCTACCTTCCTGAAACATTTAATAGAACTGTGATATCTTACACTGCCTCACATGCACAATAATCACCTCTCCCATAAAGCACTTGCCTTTAAAAAAACCTACAAACTGTAGTGCATACGAAAGTAAATAGCATTTATCTAGAAGCATGTAATAACAGTAAGAAAAACCTCCCTTTAACCTCTTTACTATCAACAGCTGGAATTTCTGCAGTGGGAATAGTTGCAGGGGGGCTGCCACAGGTGATATGAACTCTGTGGGAACCGAGCTCTCCTGGCTGCCTTGCTCTGTGAGGTTGCTTTAATGGCACTGCTGGATTCAAGTGGGTCAATGATCCAAAAACGAAAAATACATCAGTAGAGGCCTTGACATAATAGGCAGTAATGTTCTCAAAGGAGTCATTAGATACTACTGAGTAAATTATACTGGGGGGTGGGGGCGGTGGAAAGGTGCATAATTGTGTATTTACAAGACTGAGAGCTCCTGTGTGATATTCTGTTGGTTCCCTCCCACATGTTCATAGCTTTATCCCACCACCTCCCACTGCAGCCATGTCACTTATAAATAGCTACAGATGGCAGCAGTGTAGGGCAGGTTTGATCTAGCCAAGCATAAGGTTGTCTGATTGTAACATGCACAACATAACAAGACGGATTTTTAAGTTATGAAGATGCAGAGGGTCTGGACAAACACCTTCGTCACATGCTGTAACTACTCTGAAACAACCTGGAGGGACAGCACTAGATTTTTGAAGTGACTGGGTTTTTTCTATGTCCCTTGCTATGATTTTTGTGGGTAACACTGACATCCTTCTAATTCTTCAACCCTTAGCTTCCTTTGCCATTTAACAATTACGTATAGTCATCATGGAAACGTAACATTGTCAATGGGAACTGGGTGATCTTGCTAACATACTGAGTGATATTGGATTTTTCCTAAGTAGAGTACTTTCAATAACACTTTTCACTTTCTCAAAGTGTCATGTAAGTTACAATCACTTGTGGGCAAGGACAGAAGTGATTCATTTTCCCAGAGAATGCTAACAGACTAACAAAATACACCCCAGTTAAAAAGAAAAAAAAAAGGTTTTACAATCTTCAGATAATGCCTGAAAAAGCAAATCAATAAAACATTTGATCCATCCTGGATCAGGACCCCTCTGTCTGTGAAGAGGCAGTGTGCATCATTAAAGCCTCAGGTCAGCAGCAGCCCTGTTACTGAGGTGCTGAGAAAGAGCCTTCTCTACGCTCACCTTCCATAAGGGAAGAAAAAAGGGAAAGGTAATTGTACATTTTTTTCAGTATTATTTTGGTAATGTAGAATAATCCTGTATTGCCTGTGTTAGCAATACTCTTCCTCCCCTTATACAGGTAGCATTGCTGCCACAGCTCATCTCTCCAGAAAGGAGTGAGCCAGGGTGGATGCTGAAGGGTCCATCTTGTCTCTCTCACCAGCTCTCTCACATATCTCACCCAGCTGCAGGTAGGGATGTCACTGCCAGGCTCAGGTAACAGCCTGTACCTCCATCAGGCACTTCACCCTACCACTGACTTCCTTTCAAGGCTGTCTTCCTAAACAGAAACCAAGGAGACTAATTAAAATTCTGGTCTGTCACACTGAGCCAACCTCTATTTTCCTTACTAATGCATAGTCCTAGTAAATTCAGAAGGGGCTCTTGTGGCCTATATTGCTTGCATGTTTACAGCATACTTAAGATGAGACTTTCCACCAAGACTCCTGAAATACTCTTGCACAATATTCTCTGGTGAGGACATATGGCTGCATTCAGAGCTGCATTGAAATGAGAGAATTTTCACAAGTATGAAACTGAAATAATGGTAAATCAGAATCTCAGTGTACACCATACTGTCAGCTTTACTCCTGCATTGCTACGCTTTAGGGGCAAAAGGGCATTAGGTCTACATTTTGATGCACTGCTAAATGACTTCATTTTGCTGAATGAGTTGTTCTCTTACAAAACACTCCGAAGTTGCATTTTTGCCTCCTAAAGGTAATACAGTGAACCCCCGTTACTCACAGGCTGTTGGGTCTGGTCCGCCTCGCGTGAACAGTGAAATCCGCAAAGATAGTGAACTCACTACGTAGTCGAGTACACCACGCCCATAGCCACGCCCCCTCCCCATATAAGGTCTGGAGGAGGGTCCTGAGAGCAGGGCTTGTTTCAGTTGTCTGGCTGTGTTACGCCGAGCGCTGACTGCTGAGTGCTAAGCCGTGGGGCTGGCCAAGCGGCCGGCCTGTCCCCTGGCACACAGTGGCACACACACAATGGCAGCCCCGTCATCCCATCTTGTAGCCCGGCGGAGGACAATTCCAGCTGTGCAAAACCACACATTTACAATAACACATCCTGGGTGCGCCGTGCCAGCTCCCGGCTGGGACCAATTTACATATTCGTGAGCAGACAGGGCCTGCTGTGCCTGCCCTGCGAGCGGTGGGGGGGAGGGAGGGCGTGGCCAGCTGTGCTCGCAGCACGAGCGGCGGGACCGGGGGCCGAGCCGACTGGGGTCCTGGTACGTTCTGGGCACACGCCAAGGTCACACAGCTCATGGAAAAATCACGCACAAATACTGAAGCTCACAAATAGCGGACCGCGAATACGTGGGGGCTCACTGCAGCTTATACAGGAAGTCAAGTAATTTCCCCACTTATTTTCTACCTCTCAACTTCTAAGAAAGAGCAAAGAATGACCCTATTTTTTTTTTTTCATTAAATCCATTTTATCTCTTTGTTTCTCTGGGTTTTACTGTGATGGGTGGGTGGGTAAAACTATAAGGATATCTTTTATCATTTCTGAGAAATGTGATAAGAGGCAGACCAGACACTTCAACACAGTGCTAATGTAAGGGTAACTAATGAAAGAGCATGAAATACAGACACTTGTCAGCCAGGAATTAGATGCAAACCAGATGAACAGAACAATACAGCATTACTGTCAGGGAAAGACGGATTTCTGCCCTTGGCAGACCTTTAGGACTCTCTGCTTCTTCTAGCAACTCCAATGTCAACTTACCTTCTATAACAAACAATAAAAAAACTTAGCAAGTTTTAAGAGCACAAGAAGAAAAAACCCACAGAATTTTCTATACGTCTCTCATATTAACCATGCTCATTGAGACAAACGTTTAGTGTGTGCTGCCAGGGAAATAAGGCTTTACGAATGTGAGAAGACCTTCACAAGAAGTATGTATTTCCATATAGAAGATAGCTTGCTTTAAATGGGTAAGTATATGCAGTCATCCATATAAACTTAAACACGTCATAAGGAAAAAATGCAATTACAACACTAGAGAAAAAGAGAATATGGCTTGGTATAATTTTAGCTCTTATTAGAGGATCAATGCTTAGCCAAGCTCTCCACATAAAGTCTACCTTCTACCCTTAACCGTGTTCTCAAGAGGCAAGGCTCAATACTGTCTAATTTTACCTAGCCTAATAAAAACATCCAAACAGAAAAACAATTGTGGAAAAAGAGTGGTAAAATGCCACTAATCTACAAAATAGAAGAGAATCCACATGCTTGTGAACACAAATCTCACTGCATTTATTCCCAGGCTTGGATGACTGATGCTGAGTTTGAGAAACATGACTAGTAATGTAAAACTCATCTGTTCTCTTCCATCACCTTCCAGAACATGTGTAGAGTTAACACACCACCTTTTTTCTGCAAAAAAAAGGCATTAGAGACTGAGTTTCAAGTCTCAATGTCAGAAAACACGATCTGTGAGACATACTTTTGCCCTGTTTTTCTGTTCACAGTTGAGTCTATGACCTTTGCACAGGGATCAATCACACTGGTGGGATGGAAAGGTTAGGTACAAAAACCTGTTTTTCTTTTTTTAGCATTTTATTCTTGCATGGTTCTAGCTGTCTGTTATAAATTAGATCAAACCAGATTTCCACTGAGAGAGTCACAGGAGTGTCATCAGTCTGTAACCCAGAGGATCCATCTGAAATCTGTAGCAATTGCTTTTCTAAGTGTGGTGTCTCACCCTGCAGAGTCCCCTGCAGATCACAGTCTCCTGCTCTCCCTCAGCACGCTGCTGCTCATGGAACGAGAGTGCTCTCATCTGGCCCAATAACCAGTGGCTGGTGGTGAGGACTGAGGAAATAAATTAACACTTCAAACCTTTGTCTTAATACACAACTTCTCTTAATACACAACTCTCTGTCACTCTTCCCTTCTCCAGACAGTCCTAAAGCAAAACACTGCAGCAACCCAGCCACATTCTCATCCTGGAGAGGAACACCAGGGACAGTGGAGCTTCCACCTTTCCAAAGATGCCTGGCAGCTCGTGGCTTGGGCTGAGCTGGCCCATAGCCCTCCAGTGGCACAGGCAGTAAGCCACTGGGCTGACATCCTGCACAGCCAAGAAGCAGCATGAGTTTTCACAGCTGAGCAGCTGATGGGGACTGAAGCAGGCTTCTTGGAAGTGCACAACATTTTTTGGAGACACAGCTTACTCTATCCACTGACCTGAGGTACAGAATGAGGTGAAGAACACCCTTTGCCTGCCAGGCTACCATCTGTAAGACTTTCTTCATGAGCCCAGGATCTTCTCTCTTCTTTCATTTCCTATATATATTCAGCATGAGCAAATGAGGAGTACAGACTGGCCAGCCTCTCATTCTGCCAATGGCATCCTCAGTCAGCTGGGTATAACAAAACACTCTGGTGACTCTGGAGACTCACTGCCTATATATCTGCAGGAAAAAAAATCCCCCCCCTCCTCTCTTTAGCTCTAAGCTAGTTCAGCCAGGTGGTCCTAAGACTAAACATTCTTTTGCAATGCAGCTTCCATGTGGGCTGTGCTTGTCATAAGAACAATCCACTCAACACACTTGGTATTGATACAACTGTAAAAAAGACAAACAAGCAAACTTGACCAAAAATTCACTGAGTAGAGGGGTTCCCAGGTATACATCAATCACACTGTTCACTTAATTGTATATTTTTACTTGATAAATCATTATTTCTTTGCAAGCTTAACCTGAAAACTAATTTATAAGCTACTGTATTTCGGTTTGGTGATTGAAGATAGAATCCAAAGTTCTTGCTTTTCAAATAAATCTAAATACAATGTTCAAATGACCTGACCTCAACAGGTGCCTCCTTACATGACAGATATACTAAAGGTATTAAAGAGAGACATTAGAAACACCAGGTGTACATGCAGTTCCTATGTTGAATTGAATTTACAAGATACTGGAACACTAAAACAGAAAACAGTTTCTATGAATGTGGCACTTTGTTCTTCTTCTTTTGATACATTAACCTAAGGCACACACCTGTCTGATCAGTACTAAAATATACACAAAATTTTGTTTACTTCCTGGCTGGATCTATGTTTCACTATCAGGCACTAAGCAGACTCTACTGAAAGATGATAATTTCTTAGGCATGATGGTGTAGGTAGGATATTCTCAATATCCTACGGCTGGGAATGGTCATGCCTGCTAGGCAGTAGAGAAACACGCCTGTCAGATGCCGAATCAGAGCAGTAGGATCAAATATGCTAAATGTGCAGTTAACTTCTCTACTGCCCTTTCTGTAATCTGCTGTTCTTCAGTAATCTCAGCTCAAGACCACATGCCCTTGATTAACTACAAGCAGTAGATATTGATTAGTAGCAACTTAAATGGTACACAAGGAAGGAATTAAGGTCCTGTCTCTGTTAACTCTCACACATACTTATCAAAGTACACAAAACATATTTTTAGAATTTTTTTTTTTATACTGGATGTCCTCAATGTACCTTCCTACTAAAAGTTGCAAGGGCTGTCCTTCCTAGCTCACCCTTCTTATCTCAACATCCACTCAACTTTTTACCTATTGCAATGGGCTCTACAGGCTACACAATGTGTCCTCACAGCATTGCTTGGACCAGGTGTGTGAAGAGAGAAGAAAGGCACTGCATCAGTGTACCATGGAGCATGGGCCCCAGGACTAAATTATGAGTGTCAGTAAAGAATCAGTAATCTGGGATTTTTTTTTTTCATATCTATTTCTTTCTATAACTGCATATCACGTGTAAGTGAGATAAACCAGTACATGAACCAATCTACTTTTCTGTACTGCATTTATCTTATCAGTATAGTGTATCTAACATGCATACATTAACTACATTCTTTTGAAAAAATGTCTTAGGGAATAAAGGCTTTTAGATAAGGACATAGCAAACTAGTAGAAAATTATAAAAAAGATTAACAAGCACAGTTCCTTACTACATCAGGCTTTTGAAAATGTATTTTGTGTTTTAAATTCTGATTTTAAGATAATGAATAAAGGAAAAGAAAAAAACTATTCACATTCATTACACAAAAAAAAAAAGGTTGTGTAATAGAAATTAGAGAAAAAGCTTCTATTTTCTCATGGGTCTTCAACAAATCCAAAACCTGCGTGCAGATTTAGCTTATATTCTAAGAATATTTTTCATATTTTCTCAAGGACTGCACGGGTTAACATCATGAAGTCAGTGAGGCTGCAGCAACACCAAAGTGGTGCAAATGAAAAGTGAGGTTGCTCTATGCACATGGGCGCAAAGCAATTTGTCTTAGCCACCCCTTTATTATCTGATCTAAAAATTAGGTCAAATCCTGCAGCTATTGTATAGTCTTTATGAGATGTACTTTCCAATGGGTTTAACTCTACTTTTGGTTACAGAGACTCAGACTGCATTCATTGTTTGTTTAAACAGGAATTTTGACCTGATAGGTTTTATCTGCTCAGTGACATCAGTTTTGTTACAGAAAATACACATTAAAACTTTATATTCAATTTGGACTTTTTACCGCCAGAGGTAAAGCTGTCAGATCCGTCTGCTTCCTCCCTCCCTCCACAGTAGTAACATCTTTTAATTGAGCAGAAAATCTCTCAAAACATATTAGTGACTCCTAGTGCTACTGAGAGGATGTACCTAAATAAATAAGAAATGTGTGAATAAATAGGAAATGTGTTTTAGCACTTTGCTTGGCCAGTATCTCAGAAAATTTATTGTATCTTTCCAGCCTCACCAAGATACATACATACATTACCCTACTTTGTTGGGTACTGAGGTATCTAAAATGGCAAAATGAAAATTAAACTCAACAAATCTGCTAGTCTAAGAGGATGAAATGCTCAGCTCTGCTCTCTTGGGGAGACCAACACCCCAGGAAGATTAATTCCATCAAATAGGAAAAACACTCCTTTTCAGAAACAGTCTGCACAGAATGGAGTAATTTCCTAGCATGTTCATGACCCAGGAGTGCAACAGTGATTTGCTGTTAAATTCCCTGAACACTTAGGGAAGCTGGGATGTTGTCTTTAGACTCAGACTCTTTTCCTGTTTATATTGCTAGCATGGGCAGCCTTTGAAAACCAGCAGCATCTTTACTCCACATTTATTTTAAGATTACTCCTTTCCTGAATAACTAAAGCTCTTGGTCAGAGAATTGTTGCAATTGATTTTCACAGCGAATTTCATTGACTAGGCTGTTACGCACTTTCTGACACATGCCTGAACCTGCAGTAAAGAAACACAAGCCCCTTTTGCAGGATGCACATTTTTCACACTTTCAAATTACTTTTCAGTTAATTCTATTACATGCTCAGTGAACACTGATGCTGGATGCTACTTTTTAGTTTGTTTGTTTTAATGGAGTGCAGCTCCAGCCCTTGAGAGGACACAATAATTCCAGAATAAGACATAAGGGTATAAGTTGTGGGTCCCTTTCAACTCATAATATTCTGTGATTCTGTGAAGAGAGAAAAGACAGAAAGAGGAGGAGAAGGAGATGAATAGGAGGAGGGAGAGGGATAGGGAGAGAGAGAGGGAGACAGAAAGGTAGAGGGATAAGGAGGAGAGCAGTTTTTCTTAAAGTGCTAGGTATAGCTAGTTATGCTACAGTTGTATCTGTCAAGAGGAAATCACCAGGTTCAGGTATTAAGATAAATAATAATACCACTTAAACAAAGCACTTTACATGCTCCATTTACCCCTCATCTTTCCTAAAGGTGTCAGTGTTCACTTTTGTGCCGCTTAAAAGGGAAGACTGCATTGATGGCAAACAAGCAGCTATAGCTGCAGACTTATCTGGAGAGATTGACTCTTCCATCCTTATTACATTTGGGGCATCCTTGACTTCCTGGATTAATAAATACTGCATGGACCCTATGCTGCATGTCAGCCTAATGGCACCTTGTGTAACCATCAGAATACTTACCAGGTTTGTTGAAAGTTTATTATGGAACAGTTTATCATATTGCCAGTACAGATTTAGTCCTAAGAAGTCGAAGTTGAATATTGGTGTATCTGAGCCCAGAGTTTAAAACATGATCTTGTAGAACAAATGACATCACAAAGGCATATTCTCCACATCATCTGTCTGAGATCCTAAAAAACAGCCCTGAGTTATCTGAGAAATTTACAGAAATCTCTGTCACTGGAAATGGACAAGTTTGGAAAGAATGTGCTTTTGCTGCTGGGTTAAAATCTGCAGACTGAAGGCCTAATACTTCAACGCTAATCCCAAGGAGTGTGATTTGTCTGTGTCACAGTTGTCCAACCCCAAATACAGGAACAAAAGGTAGGAAAAAACTTCACTAAAATACAAAACCCCATTTAAGTTACAGGCCTATAAAACACTCTGGTATTTATTTAAATAGAAAAATCACTTAACTGATTGTTCCTCTTTTCCCAAAATACAGTAAGAAAAATAAACAAACTCTGTATTATGAGCACCTTCAATAGAAATGTGGAAACCTGGGAAGAAATGTCAATTAATATAAAATAACATACACACATAATTATGAAAGAATACAGAAATTAAGTGCATAGGTATGGCAATACACAAAAGTAACCTAAATATCAAATAAAATACACTCAAATATATATAAAACACTTCCAAAGTAGGTTAATTTAATAGTCATCTGTCAAGGGCTACCTGGCAGGGCACAAAAATCTATTTAAAAGAGTTAACTTGGGAGCAGATCCACTTTAGTACAGTGGTAAGTGTCCCCACCTGGTGTGTGGGAGACCTGGGTTCAATTCCCGCCAGGGAGACAGTGTTAAGAGTTGGACTCGATGATCCTTGTGGGTCCCTTCCAACTCAGAATATTCTGTGATTCTGTGATATAAGCTAAAAACCTGTTCAAACATTGCTAAGCCTCTCTGAAGTGCTGACTGCTTAGAAGAAAAAAAATTAAAATCCCTATCTTTTGTTTCAGAAAATAAAGAAAAGAAAATCCTCAAAGTCTCAAAAGTTTCTCACACTATGCACATAGAGCATTTCTACTTTTGCAGGAAGACAGTAATTTTAATTCCACTTAACCATGGGGAAATTGTTCTCTGAGGTGCAGTCCTATACTCAAAAGTACATGTCCTTATTTCCAGTCATTTACTTGGACTAAAAGTATTCAAAAATGTGTATTTAAGTAGAACCTCTGACATTTGTATCTGGATGTTTACACAGAAAGTACCTTCTCTTTGAGGATTTAACAAACACAGCACTTTCTCACGAACAAAAGGAGAGTAAAGCTCTAAATGTAGAGTTTTAAATGACAGAGAGTCCTTCCTATAATGTATCTGTGAAAAGCTTTTTTTGGCTGGAAGAATTTTCATATCCTATTTTAAATTGTTAGGCACAATGCAGAAAATACAATTATGCTGCAAATCCAACTTTTAATGACCTTTTCTCACAAAATGTGTTTTTGCTGAGGTGAAAACAGTGGAAGAGAGACAATTTCAGATGATTATATTTTGTTCCTATCATACAGAACAGAATTTCATCATGTGAAAGAGAAATGGGAGTCCCCAGTGTAACTACTCTATTACAAAGAACATCACCTCTTAGAAAATTAATGAACATTAAATATTTGTACAGTCAAATGAAGATCTGTTTTCAGGGAACTAGTTGCCCTGTGCTCCTGGGGTCTAAGCTCAGACTGGTTCCAAATAAATACTGAGGTTAGTAGCCACAAATAACAATGATGAAATACTACGGTTGAGATGACCACTTTCAAACTCATATTACCAATCTGATCACACAATATCCTAAATGCACACATTTTTCTTTGTTAAGGAACAGCAGTGTTATTATATGGCTGCAGTGACATTTTACAGAGAAGAACCTGGGTGTTCTGGTGGACACCAAGTTCACTGTGAGCCAGCAATATGCTCTTATGGCAAATAAAGCTAATGGTATCCTGGGCTGCATTAGAGAAAAAGTATTTTTTCTTTTTTGAGAGGGAGTTGAGGTGGGTGATCCTTCCCCTCTGGTAAGCACTGGTGAGGTCACACCTAGAGTCCTGAGTCCAGTTCTGGACTCTCCGGTACAACAGAGACATGGACATACTGGAGACAGTCCAGCAAAAGGCCATAAAGATGACTAGCCATCTCTCCTACAAGAAAAAGTTGAGACTGCTCAGCCTGGAAAAGAGAAGGCTCAAACAAACACCGGATGGGAGGGTGCAATGAGGACATAGGCTCTTTTCACTGGTGCCCAATGATGGGACCAGAGGCCATGGAAACAAGATGAAACATGGGAAGTTCATTCTGAACATCAGGGAACACTTTTTTCATTGTGAGGAGGACAGAGCAGTGGTATAGATTGCCCAGAGAAGAGGTGGAGTCTTCTGTGTTGGAGATACTCAAAAGTCATCTGGACATGGCCCTGGGTAGCTGGCTCTACGTGGTCCTGTATAAGGCAAGGATTGGACCAGATGACCTCCAGAGGTGCCTTCCAGACTTAGCCATATTGTGGTTCTGAGAAAAGAACAGCTATCACCTCATTTCATAGCTTGCTTTGTTAATATTTGTACTCATTAGCTTCAGATACTTTTCTTGAGATATAAAAGTGCTGTAATCGAGGAATAGTGGGCTTGATGCTTTTCCTCCACACAGGAGAAGAATAAGATTTTGCTCTGAAGAAGAGAACAAACCGAAATTCTTACGAATTTTCTGAAGGCCTTTATTTTACCATGCATCTATAACTGCAGAAAATACAAAGACTAATTAGTTGGAAGTAGAATCTCTCCCAAATGGCAGAGATTCCACTTCTCCTCATCTAGATGTCATCAGTTCAACGCGCAGAGCAAAACACTCACATGCAATGCGGACATAGGCTTTCCGGCTCTTGGTGGTGCCTGCAGAGCTCCAGGCAACACACTGGCACCAGTAATCCTCAGGCCCAAAGAGCTCCTCGACTTGCTGGCGGGAAATCTCGATGCTTACCTCTCGGACAATCAGACCTGTCAGGATACAAGGAATGCTGGTCAGTCTTAGGCTTACAGATAGAAAGAAAAAAGCATAGGTACAGAAGTCTGCTTGCCAAGTTGTTGGGAGATCTTACAACTCTCTACAATATCTACTCAGCAACACAGACTGTTATAAGGATGTGAAGGAAATAAACCTCCCACTTTATCTATATAAGAGATGTGGGTGAATGATACTATGAAAAACTAATTCCTGGGATTTTGACTTTTATCACATACAGCATGTACATTAGACAAATAAGAAGAACAGCACCTCAGCTAAGATGAACTGTACCACGTCTCTAGGACAATTGACATCAAGTGACAATGCAGACTAGTTTTACTTCGGTATGAATATCATACAACCATGGAGTCATTCAATTTATATGACTTCCTTAGCCCTTCTGTATTTCATCTCCTCTTGCTGGACAGACACAGCACAGTTCTGCTCACTCTGACACTGAATTGCCCAGGAAAATGGATTTTTCCATGGCAGAAAATGTCCCGATACTTTGTAATGATGAGCACATGTACTGCAGTGTGATTATTGCACGCTGAAGGACAGGCATTACTACCACTATGCTACAGATGCTCCAATGTTTTTTAAGGGATTTTATAACACAGTGAAACACAGTTCAGTGCCTGAGTGTTCCTGGCCCTGCCCTCCATAATGTATCTCAGCCAACCCTGCCCCAAACCCACGGCTGTTCTCACAATGACAGTGACCCACTTGCTCTCCTTCCAAGCCCACATTTGTAGTCTTCCAAGTCCACATTTGCCCACATTTCCCACACAGTGCTCTCTCTCAGGAAGCTGGTTTGCTTCTTCTAAGTGCAAGGAAATTTTGTGATGTCTCAGGCACCACTGCAAGGATCACTGGTAAAATGTGTTGATCCTCTAATGGCAACCACAGTGTTTCATACTGACTCAATACCTTTCTCTACCTCAAAATGCACTGCCTGGTCAAAAGGCTCTTAATTTCAGCCAAGATACTGGGTGGTACGGGGGAGAAAGTGCTTACACCTCTTGTCAGTATATTTGGTCTTTGCTGACCATGCTAAAGTACCAATAAACTTCTAATGGGTGTCTGCCTGTAGAGAACACCATCTCCATTACAAAAACACAGTCCTGCAAAAAGCTTTGAATATATAAATTCACATGCAAATGTTTTGCGTAGGGGGACTGATTTTTGCTTTCTTCCCAGAATTGCCAGGAAACTGAACTGAAATAGAGAGTGATCGCTGATTGGAATGGTCTGCCCAGGGAGGTGGTGGAGTCACCATCCCTGGAGGTGTTTAAGAGAAGACTCAGTGATGAGCTCAGTGAGAGGCTTGGATGGATGGGGCATGGTGCCCGTGGTCCCACGCTTGTGGGCCTGATCCCTGGGTGGGCATTCGCTTGGGAGTTGGACTAGATGATCCTGTGGGTCCCTTCCAACTCAGAATAACCTGTGAACCTGTGAATCTTTGGATCAGAGCATGCACAGTTTGTCCACATCACCAAACACCAAAGGGCAGGTCCTTCTGCTGAGCACAGACTTGAGCCTGTGGAGGCTACCCCCAGCCTCCTGCCACACAGCTTACAAAGGGACATTTATAACATAAATGTTCCCAATTGTATTGCATGGCATGTTCCTCAAGAGCTGGAAACCAGGCCAGCCCTTTGATTTGCCTCACAGAGACTCCATTCAGGGAGCCAACGATTAATTACTGTTTGCACACAGTCGTGCACTGTCACTGAGGCTGCATGCTGTTTGCATCCCAAAGTTGGTTACCAACTTAAGAGCAGAAAGGCATTAATGCATGTAATACCATTGACTTCTCTGGTGGGAATGCCTTCTAATGAGATAAATTCTCCTCAGAGACTATCACAGCCCAGCTCCCGTTTTTTTCATTATCCTTGACATCTTTAGCCATTGAATAATCAGCTACTTTGGGGGAAACACTTAATAGCTCTTCTCCTTGAAATGAAATACTCAAAATATGGCAACAGCACTCCAAAGAATGGAAATCAAAGCAGTGCATGGGCATTTGATATGCAGTGAGCACTGTGTTATAAACTTGTTCTGGTATGATGAGCTAATTTGGCTCCAAAAGGGGTCTGAGGGATAGCTTTTGTCCTAGTGAGAAGAGCAAGAAGAGGGTGGGGAGGGAGCATGTACATTACATGCATAAAAATTGTATTTTCCCAGTGCAACTGCTGTTAGCCTGAAGATAACTTCAGTGCATTCCCCTCTTTTATTGCACTAGCCCAGGGAGCCTTTGAGGTTACAATATTATGTTTTTATAATAAGGCTGATTATGACAGAGCTTCATGGAGCTGTGAACTTTGTTACCCGAGGGCTAAAACAAGCAGGCTCATAATGACCGTACTGGTTAATGACGATTATGAAATAGTCTGATAAC
This sequence comes from Pitta sordida, assembly GCA_013390025.1. Classification (NCBI taxonomy): domain Eukaryota; kingdom Metazoa; phylum Chordata; class Aves; order Passeriformes; family Pittidae; genus Pitta; species Pitta sordida. Next base: position 234,762 of record WEKX01006761.1, read on the forward strand.
ACTCAGGATACAAATGCTGTTTTCTGATAGCTACTGGAAGATACAAAACTATACAACATACAGTCATATATATATACATATATATATATATATATATACAGTGA
>WEKX01006761.1:234909-268675 GCA_013390025.1 Pitta sordida
GGCACGGGGTTTGGTCACGGCGAACCCGCGGGATCTCGGGCTTGGAAGGAGGTCTCCCGAGTCAGAGTGGGCTCAGAAACGGTTCCCTTTTCTTCCCCGTGTTCAGAGAGCCCGAAGGGAGAAGCAAAAAAATGCCCTGGAGCCCTGCGGAGTTCCGGGGGGTGGGGCAATGGGCGTGGCCTGCATTCATACTAACGACCTGCACTTCTTTGCGAGATTAATATTTCGCGAGGGCTGTCGCCTGTCCCTTTCCTCGCGATGGAGGAGGTATAACTGTAGTCTGAATGATCTAGAAAAACATTCTATCTCTGACTTCCTGAGATGCTTTCTGATTCAAAGCAACAACTACTCCAGCTGATGTCTTTTGGGACAGCTGTGAAGTACTGGCAGGTTTCAGATTATTGAAAGTAATTTGGTCGTTGAGTAGTATCAACAGTTATGTCATGACCACAGAGATGCACATCTTCTTTACATTGCAAATAGATTCTACCTCTTTCTACTCACAAGAAAAAAACATAATTGTGTCTTGATTTCCAAGGTGAACTATTTTTTCTAGAGTTCAAAATGTATCAAACCAGTTGGTGATGCCGGAAGATCATCTGAGATGTAAGGATCCATGGCCAGTACTCAAAGCTGATTTCATTACTCCTTCCAAGCATTGCCCACAGGCACCTCATTGCACAAACAGCCACACTGACGTAGGAGAAACCTCTCATCAGGTGAAATGCGCCCAGCTCCAAACTCCAGGGCAAGCCCATGTTGTACCAACTCACAATCTTATTGCTTCTGCTAACACACTTCAACATCACATCTAACAGAAAATCTCTTTCTAGGCCCAATTACAAAAACTGCAATTTGCTGAGATATCTCAGACAGCAACTGCCTTGTTACCAGCTCACACAGCGCTGTACATTAGATTTCACAGAGGAGCTGCCACATAAATGTATCATTTATCCATCTCACATGGGCACCAAGTGCAGGAAAACCCTAGTATGATGAATTCAAACAAAGATATTCATCTTATCTCTGTTGAACTTGCATCTGCTTCTACATCAAAGAACACAAGCTGATGTAAACGGCGAGGGGGGAACAAAAAAGCAAAGCTGAACAACCTACGTCTCAGTATGTCCAGAAAATGTGACATGCTATGCCTGTCATTCAGGCAATTGTTTGTCAAATTATTTGATTATAGGTGAGTGCACAACCTCTGAGAGCAAAATTAGAAGTCACTTTATAAAATGAGTCCCTATGTTTTGCCCAAATATATTTAGGACAAGGCAGATTAAGATACTAGTAATAATTTATGTAGCACATGACCTACCTGGTATTGGCCAATTCTACTTTGCCACTGTGTTAAGTAATGAAATGTCACCTTCTCACAGAGAGCATCTCCTCTACCTTACATTCTTTATCAGGAATACAGTGATCCTCCTCATAGTCGCGATTCGTTATTTGCGGGATCCAATAGTTGCGCATGATTTTTCAGCAAGCTGTGCGACCTCCGCACGTGCGCAGAATGTATCGCGAACCCATCAGCTCGTGAATATATAACAGCGTTATGAATATATAATTGGTCCCTCCCGCCATCACTGCCCACCAGACTTGCTGTACATGATTCATTCTCACCATTTAGGAGAAAGGGGAGCCGGTCCCATCTCTGTGAAGCCAGGAAAGCTGCCATGCTGCCTGCACGAAGGCACTGGTGCCATGCCGGCATTTCCAGGCATGGCAGCATGGCGTGGCTGAGAACCGGGGGATGGTGGGGGACGGTTGCTACTGCCAAAGCCGACTTTGGGGTGGCGGTGGATGGGAGATTTAAATCCAGGTGGACAGCAGCAGAGCCACCGACTCGGCACCATGTTTCAGCTCTGCCAGCACCGGCGGAACGGAGAAAGCATAGTCCGGTGTCTCCCGGTGCCAGTGACATGGACTCCTGATGTCAGAGTGCTGGCACAGGAACTCCCCTCACTGCCCAAAATAAAAAGTTCCCTTGTAGGATGTGTGGGGCGGAGGGAGGGTAGTAGAGGGAAGGGGAGAGCTGTGGGCCGGGCAGCAGGTGCAGGCAGAAGCGGGGCTGCGGCTCTCCCGGCGTGAGACGCATCTGTGCTCTGGTGCTGCGCCAGCTCCCGAGTCCATCCCTGCCCTACACATCTTAGGAGCCGCTGCAAGAGTAGATCACAGAGCCACCAGCTCTTTTCGCCCTGCACAGCTGCGTGGTTGCCCACGCTCTTGCAGACAAACCCCAGCTGCTGCCCACCCCATCCTGGGGCAGCCAGATCAGCGCTGCCTGCTCGCACCCACTCTTGCCAGAAAAACTTTGGTCGGCGCTGTTACATTCCCGGAAAAATAAACCCCAAACAAAGCAGCCCGTTTGAACAGCAGGGACTGCCCCAGCCTGTTCAGCTGTCGCTCCCGTCGCACAGCACCATGGTAGATACTCACGGCACCACTCCGGCCAGCACCGAACTCATTCCTACCCCAGACTCCTGCTCTGGAGAGGCCTGCTGCCTCCGCTGTGCTTGAGCACAAGAGACACACAGCAGCAACCAGAAACCCTGATAAAAACCCTGATAAAAAAACCTGGCAGAGACATGGCAGGGAAAGGACAGTGGGAGAAGGCTAGGCTCCCGTTCGGTTTTTCAGGAGGGGGTGGTGTCGGCTTCCCGGCTACCAGCCATGCTGGTTTCTGTGCTCGGAAAAGCTCCTTTCCGGGAGCTGGGAGGTGGCAAAAGGCATTTCCTCCGCTTTAATGAGGCATTACAGAGGGAGCTGCATCCTCAGGACCGTCCTCCAGACCTTATTAGGGGAGGGAACATGGCTACAGGCGTGGTATACTTGACTATGTAGTGGGGTCACTATCTTCGCGGATTCCACAACCCGCGTGGAGAGGACCAGACCCAACAGCTTGCGGGTAACAGGGGATCACTGTATATTGAATTTTTTAGTCTAGTTCCTCATATGGCTCACATATACAGTAGGTGAAGAGATGCAGTGTAAGGGTTGGGGTTTTTTCCCAATACTAGAGTAAACTGCATGTTTCCAGAATTACAATAATTACGGTGGAACAACCCACAAGAAATCAGGATCTTCATGTTTTAAAGCAACGCAATAACAAACACAGCTGAATGGAAATAACAGTAATGTGGGCAACTAGAATGTTCCTCCTAATTTGTACAAATCCATAAAGAGCTGACCAAAGGGATATCCCAGGGGGGGAAGGGAGCCTTGGTCAGTCTGCCTACTGCTAATGTGTGCAGTCAAATAAACACAGGGAAAGGCACTAGCAGATGTACAGGGAATCCTCGCTGCATTGTGACCTCTCCTTTATGACCTTGCCCATTTGCGAAGCAATTTTTTCGCAGTCCAGATTCCAGGATCTGCGAGTTTCCCCAGCTGATGCATGTGCAATGCTTTTGCTTTGCCGAGGGGCAGTGCCGGCTCTCCCTGTGAGGCGAGATGGGCCTGGCCCTCCGGGGAGGGCACGCTGGGAGGGCGCGCAGTTTCTCCAGCTCAGCCTCGCGTTTAGAGTCCTGCGGCACCGTGCCCACCCGACTGGGGAGGGCATGCCAGGAGGGCATGTGGTTTCCCCGGCACAGCCTCGTGTTTAGAGCCCTGCGGCACCGTGCCTGGCCCCTGACCCAGTCCTGTGTGTCTCTATGCCCAGTCCCTACAGTGGAAGGGTCACACTGCACTATGTCCCAGGCGGCCACTGAGACCCAGTGCAGCACCGCCACAGGACATGCCATGTATTCGTATGTACAGTGTATGTATGTACGTATAATTTATAGAATTAAAAAAAGTGTTGTAGAAGCTTCATACGTGCTGACTTTCTCAACGACTTAATAAAATTCAAACTGCCTTCAGGGGCTCTGGACTGGGGACAGCAGGGAGGGCCTGGGGGGCTGTGGGACAGAGACAGCCACTGTGGAAGGCAGAGCAGGGCCCTGGGTGGCATGAGGTGCCAGGTGGGGATGAGTCCTCCACCTGCCTCTGCTTAATTAAGGCAGGTCCCTGAGTGTTGCTCACCCGTCTGTGTGTGCGAGCTGTGAGTGGGCAGTGCTTGTGTGCATGTGTCTGTGTTACTGTTTCCATGGCAACAGGCAGGGAAGCCACTGCAGTCTGTGCCCAGGGACTGCCGGCCAGTGCACCCGGTGATGACATAGCCCCAGGGAAACCGCCCCACGAAAGTGAGGCAGGAGAGGTGAGGCAAGTGCTCTGTGCTGGGACAGGACAGTGGTGGGATGTTCCAACACTGCTGCCACTGCGCCAGGAGGAGGCTTCTGTTCCCTCACCCTCTGGGGCCATAGGGGCGGGCACACGGGATGGCAGCAGCCAGGTAGAGTGGATGGGGCGGTGCAGTGGTGGGATATGCCCACCCCGCGCAGACAGTCCCGGCAGGCCAGGCCAGCGTGGGGCTGAGCCACCGCACCGGATGCCGTGGGCATACGTGGTTGCAGAAGTTGCACAGAAATGGTTCCCTTTGCTCACCTGTGCTGAGATAGACCATGGGAAGGAGCGGAAAATTGTCTGCAGCGGTCCGGAGTGCTGGGGGGTGGAGCAACGAGCGTGGCCTGCATGCATATTAACAACCTGCACTTCTTTGCGAGTTTAGCTTTTCACGAGGCCCGTGGCCTGTCCCGTTCCTTGTGAAGGATGGGGTATCAAAATCAAAATTACTGCCCCTTGTGGAGCAAAAGGAAGCATGACAAGGGAGTTGTGCCTTATACACATGGTTCTTTATTATAAGCAGTATACTAGAAACACAATGAAGCAGACACAGTTCACACATACAGTTCCCAAGTGCTTACCTTAGGCGGCTGTACAAACTGTGAAGGAGATCACCTGCTCCTCAGAGGCACAAGTGGTATTTTTTTTTTATGCTTGCAAATGTAATGTAACTGTAGATATTATGGCAGATTATTGGTAACTGCAATATAACCCATGGGTTCCATATTGCACACACTGAAGTAAATTGGCAAACTTCCCAATAATTTTAATAGAAATAGATGTGCCAATCAGACTAATTTCTTTCTAGGGACACAAAGAATGTCTCACAAGGTTCTATGACCATATATGACTCCACAAGACAATACATTATCACTATAAACATCAGAAAACAGAAAATTATTATCTATTAATGCAGTGTTGTTATCCAGCCAGGAGTCAGTCTAGGTCACAGAGTTAATATCTACAATTCACGGGGCAGTGTTCTGCTAAGAAATTGTTCTGATGTGTTTTGGCTGCCATGACTATTTGGCATTTGATACTAATATCCAAGATGTGTGAAAACATTCCTCAGGACTTCAATAGAGAAATTTTGGTGAAAGTGTTACATTGGCATGTGTTGTAACCCTCTGACACAACAGTAAACAGGAACTATTTAGCTGCAAGACTAAACTGCAATTACAAAGTCCAAGAAACTGCATGGATAATTTATTTTCTTTGTAAGTAGAAATTAAAACAATTTTTGTACTTTAGTGCTTTCATTTGCCCAAAAGGTACCTCATTAATTAGGAATCACATACGCCATAAAACATATTTCTCGTGGAAATGGAACTTTATGACCTACTGGTCTGGAAAAAGACATTACAATAATACCTGCATATAGATTACAGGTACTTTGCACCCACTGGAAATAAGTACAGAAATATAGCCCATTTTCAAAAAGGTAACTTGCAACCCTTTACACATTCAATTTCATGAAATCAGTGCTCAGAGCACCTTCCCAAACCTGATACTCAGTGCTGTTGGTTCTCTCCCTTCTCAGACAGCCACATGCAGCTTCCAACTGCATGTTGGAAGAATGTCCTTTGAGGGAGTAGGGACACAAAAAGCAGGGACAAAGTTTCTGGATGATGTAGAAGAGTCCTTGGGGAGTCAGCAGCCAAATAGCTCTGGGACAGGGGAATTCCTCTGCACATCCACAAAACACATGCTGCTATAGAATCAAATTATCCAGCATGTAACTCAGAAAAGCACGGTATGTCCCCACTCAGGCCCTCAACTTAGACAGTGAAAAGTATGGTGGCTTGTGGAGTCTTGAAGTACATCAGTGTCAGCTTGAAACAGACCGTACTTTCTTATTCAGTTCCTTTTTCTATTAGCAGTAGGAGAGGGGTGTGAAGGAACACTTTATGAATGTTGCTTAGTGAAGACAGACATGAATGACGTAGGTATCCATACTTTCGTAATGCAAGAGGAGAGTGGAAGGAGAATTCTGATACCAAAACAGAAAGTCAGATTTTTGCAATCATTTCCGGAGAAGGTAGACTATCTCCACAGTATTTGCCAAAAAGGATGAAAGCATTTTCAGTTCTCATAGTCCTCATCTGTCTGTCATATGAAGTCTCACCCAACCCCCTACTTAAAACAGCATCATATTTTTTGCTTCACAACAGTGGCCAAGACTATGTCAAAGTGGTGTGACTAATCAGATTTAATAAAAGGTAAACAGATTGGTTTCTTATTATGCAATTCTTTGTCCTTTTACCTTTAATGGTAAAATTTAGGTGACCAAAGCCAAGAATTATGATCCTTTTCCTCACTGACAGTCCGGAATTACCTGCCTGATTTATTGAATGGCTTATGACAGGTTCTGTAAGCAACCTGTCTCTCTAACAGAAGTCTGATCACTTCATTTGGTGAAATAACCCTTTTACAAAGGTAAAAAAATCCAACCAGTGCTATGCCAGAATTTAACTTTATTTGCTCTCTTGCAGAGATGAATCTCTCAGAGAATTATTCCACCTCAAATGCAGTCGAGTACTTAAGATATGGAATTTGAAGTTTAAAAATTAATAAATAGGCTATGCACAAGAAGAACGGCTCCAAATACTAAAGTTCTTGCTGAGAAAAAAGTAATCTGTGCACCGTAATGGGACAGAGATGATTGCATAACTGCGCACTTAGCCTATAGCTCATTTTCTATATAGTGTACCTGTAATCTTAAGAAAATATAGCTAGACAGATAGATATCCAGAGAGAATTTATAACAGTAAACAGCTTTAACACCCAGTAATCTTTCACACCATGACGGCATGAACCCAGTTTTGTCTCAATACTGCTCTTCTGTAAATTGAGGCTGGCTGGTGATATGAAATGACTGCATGAAGATCATAAAGAATTTGCCACAAATATTAGCTTAAATATTTAAATTAAAGGCTTCCAGATATTTTTGCTCTCTCCATAACTTTCTCCTTAGGAAACAGATACATTCTCAACTCAAATAACACGGGTGAAGGCAACAACCTAATGAAGTCAAATTGCCTTAAAACCTATGTCAAGTTTGCACTGGTTTGCACCACTTACCTGTTACCTAATTACCAGCGAATGCTACCAAAGTTAAGCTAAAATCCCAGCTCCCCTAATATTTTTTAACTTACTGACTTACACAAAAATTACAAAGGACGGCATTCAAAGGGATTTTACTTTGATCTGGAATTAAAGAACATGTATCCTGTTTGGGTTTTCTTTTAGTGAAAACAAGGCTTTTTTTTGTTCTTCTTCTCTTAGCATCTGAAGGACTAAGTTGTGTAAGATGCGGGGAAGAGTTCAAGAGGGAGTTCTTGAATGCTGGTGGGAAACAAACCATATGCCCTGGTCCCTACCAGCATGGTGAAGGTGGGTAGTACAGCTCTCTGGATTTGTCACCTTGAGGTAGGTAAAATAGCCCCCCCTGCTATCTCCTCCCCTGGCCAACCTCATCAGCTGATTGCTTCTCATCACCCTTGAACTACTGCCATTTAATACCAGAGAACACCATCGGATTACTTCTTCTCAGCCTACAAAACTGTCCTGAGACAAAGGAAGAACACCTACCCATTTGATTTTTAATGAAGGCTATTTTCTGGTTGACAGCAGCTTTTGTAAATATGTACAAATTGCTCCAAAATCCATTATTCTCTTCCATGTGTAACAATGTGTGTTTATAGTAGCCACATTATTTTTTCCTTTTTTCCTGGTTCAAAAGTAATAAGCTCCAGTGTAGCAGGGCTCCAAAGAAAACGTCCCTACAGACATATTTACCTTTAACCATGGGCATCATAATCTCTGAAGTCACATAAACTGATGTCTAGAGCAGAAACAAATGTAAGTCGGTGCATTGTGACCCAAGCCATCGAGAAACTAAGAAACACCAGATGGCAATACCCACACAATTCCCTGCCTGGCTGGTGCTACTTACAGAAGTGAGAAGAACACAGGTCGTCCACATTGAAAAGCATGAGTATGAGCTCTTAGCAGCTCCAGCTTTTGTGTCAAAGCTCAATTTTCCCTTCTTTTGATTGAGGCACGTGCAGCTGAGAAAAGATATTGTTTTGAGGTTTTTCAAGGGCCACGAAAAAGTGCCAATGGTTCATGATTTACTTAAAGCTGCCGTTGAGACTTCACAAAGAAAATCTGTGCCCTTTTTTATTTCTGGTTCAGAGGATTTACATGCTCTTTCTAATGATCTGGGCCTTCAGCAGTGGGTAATGCTTCCCACACCCTAGCTTAGTGCTCATGCAAAATTGAAGCACTTTTGAGGCAGTTTAGAGCCTACAGATGAATCTCAATGTGCAGGCAAAAAGAAATAATGGTTGTTTAGCACTTCACAAGGAGAGGCAGAGGAAATTATGGAAAAAAAATCTATTGAACTTCAAACATCTGGGAAGCCAACCATGAGCATCTGAATTTTGAACAGCATGTTTACATTCATAGTGGAGGGAGGGAAGAGAAATGAACAATAAATGGGTTTGTGTGAAAATTTATATATTAAAATATACACCACAATGTTTATATTACTGACTGACATGCACGTTATATATATAAAATACGTATCTGCACATGTACTTATGTACCACATCCACTCTGCACAGTTTTAAGAAGCAGAGACAACTTGAAAATGCCTTATTTCCACTTTAGTACAGCGGTGAGTGTCTCCGCCTCTCATGCGGGAGACCGGCGGTTTGATTCCTGCCAGAGAGAGAGTGGTGCCGTTTAAGAGTTGGACTTGATGATCCTTGTGGGTCCCTTCCAACTCAGAATATTCTGTGATTCTGTGTGATTGTATGAACTTGATGTGATGACACAGTTCAATGGCTGGTGCAGCTATTGCGGGAACAAGGACAGTCTCAATGCGACACAAGGGGTCACTTGGGAGCCTTCTTCAGCAGTTTTTTTCCTAATTTTTTAGTCTACCATGTGCAGAAACAGCAGACTGGGGGAGAAGTTCGAGCCTCACTGGTTTTTGCTGTTGTTGTTTTCCATGCTAGGGATGCCATTTCACAGCCAACTTATGTACCTCGAAAAAATAAAAAAAAAAACCAAACTAAAAAGAAAAGAAGGAAAAAAACTAAAAAGAAAAGAAGGCAAAGGCATGTAGCTGCTTTTAAAGCAGCTTTGTCCAGTGTGCTGTCAAGTGAAATGACTTTCTCCAGACAGAGTTGAAGCTCTGGGAATTTACTGTCTGTTTCCGTCCAGCATGTTTTCAGGGCTGTGCCAGGGCAGCAGTCAAAACATCAGCTCCTGAACACCAGGAGGTTTTTCTCAGCTTATAGAAAACAAAAGAATCATCACAGGAAAGTGTACGAAAAGGCAGCCTGGTGGTCAGAGAAGTCATTTGACGTGTACTTGTTTCTGGATTCTGGACAGTCCATGTTACTTGTCAGCCAGAGTGAGGCACCAGATATGCAAGTTCCCCTGCAGATCCATAATTTTCAATTTTTCAATTATGTAAGTAAATGCTGTCAATAGTATTCCTACAATTACTGCTCTTCCCTTGTAACTATTTTTTTCTAGGTACCCACCACTCTGTGTTGCAACACAGGTTTCCACCTTAGTTGAAAATTAAAAGTACTAAAACTGAACCCCAAGGCAAGCCTGGTCCACTTCTAGGCATCAGTATTCTTCAAGACTGACAGTCCTTACTCTTCCTCAGAGGAGGGCATGGCAACCAACCCATGGTCAGCACCAGCACTCATTACAGAAATATCATTATACATGTCACTGGGAAGACAAAAGCTGCAATCAACCAACCGAGATCCTCTCTGAAATCAAAACCTGGGAGCAAATAATATAAGACGCTGTAGTGGCCTGAAGATCAGTATTCAGGGGGTAGAAGAGACACAGAGAAGTCTGACAAAAGGCTCCCTTTCTACCCTCACAATCAAAATATGAAGAGGGATGAGAAGTTATGAGGAACTGTGAGAGGCATCCCATCAAAGCCTGGAAAGAAAGAGCTGTACGTAACCTTGCAGGTGAAGGACAGTCCTGCTGGTACCGACCACACCATGCTGCTCATTTATGTACAAATCAGCAATGCATGGGAATGACAAACTGAATACAAGCAATGAACCTGTAAAGGCAGCAGAAAATCATGATCCTGTACAGGTCAGAACTGCATGTGACAGCCACCTATCTTTCCTTACACGTTAGCAATGATTCGGTACCCTTCCTGCATACCAAAAAAAGCCTCACTAAATCTGATTTATATGCAAAGGTTGCTACATACAAATGTGGTTTTTGTTTTAGAAAAGGAGGAAAAGATTTCTCCAATGTAGTTTTAAGCAATCTGAATTCTTCTTCAGATAATAATTTAAATGTCTAATGAGCTAATAGAGGAAGATACCTCTCGGGTAACTGAGATACAAGCTTAGACAGACATCAAGGGAGTCTGGATAACAACAGTTAAATGTGTTGCACAGTCACCAAGACCTCAATGTATCTGAACAGTGTTAGACTGCAGCCAGATGGCCTGGCTGCATCAAACTATAACTTGTTGGCATAGAAGAAAATGTCAGGTATAATTATGACCTTTCACTTCCCTGAATATTTTCAGGAATTTTTGCAAAATAAACTACAGATCTACTAGTCCTACTCATTCTCATATTTAATTAACTGAAAAACTACATTTATACAAAGCAAGTGTTCCTTTCAGGGTGCTCCTGAGTGCAGCACACATGACCTTGTCTGTGCTCTTCTGCCATTACTGTATCCAAAGAACAGTTGTTTTCCATTTAGGCCAGTGGGTGCAGGATGGAAACTAAGCTTTGGGACTCACTTCCAAATCACATTTATTAGCCTCAAGAATCAGAACACCCTTGCCATGGAGACTGTAGATTCCACACAAAGGGTATTTGGCTTCAAAGGAGTCGGGACATGGATGGAAAAAGGAAGCATTGCTGTGCAAAGCCATAGCTAGTCTGAAGTTGTGGAGGGTGGGCTGACGACAGAGGACGTCTTTTGGGAAATTAATGGGATTATGAATGTGAAACAAAGGGTTTAATGAAGGAAAAACTTGCAGAAGATAACACGTAGGCTGGAAACATTCAGGGGGCTATCCTCAAATACTTCAGATGAATGCACTAGGCATTCATATTCCTCTTCTAATTATTTTAAACAACTTTATTTCCTATATCAGATATGTTTTTCTAGAAGCCCACAGGAAACCTCGAGGACAATTAGGAGAACAGCTGCAGATAGGAAGTTAATGCTGCAATAAGAAATAAATAAATATCCTAAAGCTTTTATGGTTTGGTCCCAAAGCACTTTGCAGAGGTAAATAAGAGACATTGAGTGATTTGCACAGATACACAGTGAACACAAAAAAAATTTGAAATAGGCAAATGACCCTTCCCATGGACCCATCATTACGCAGAGGAAGAGCATGGGAAGAGCATGGGAGGGATTAACTTGCAGGAAGAGCAGCTCCCTCTGCGCCCCCTGTTAGCATCCGTGAGTACCTTGGTGGATAGAGCAAGTGACAAGGCTCTGAGAGCCTGCCTTACTCAGCTTAGCAGCAGGAGGGAAACCTGTGAGGTCCACAGCTGTTGCCTGCAAAGGCGACTGGGCACACATCCCCACAGGGAAAGGGCAACATCAGCAGAAGGACAGCCGGATCTCAATGGCTGTGAACATCAAAAGGAGGTGTCTAGGTTTAAGAGCTGGAAGCAGCCTTCCACAAAGATGGACAAAACCCCCACATGCAACAGTCTGATTCAATAATAAAGTAATAATATGTTACTACACATATTCTAAGTGAATACTACACTCAGTAGCACCCAAACTCAAAAAACCCTGATTCTTTTGCAGGCCACTGTGTAAAAAGATACTCTGCTTGGGCTTGGGGGATGGTTTGGTATTGCCTGTAACATTTGCCTCTGGAATTAAGTATCTGGTCCAATGGTCTTATTTTGTATATAAAAGGTTATTTCCTTTCTTTACATAAGTCCTGACCTTAACAATTTCTTCATTCGCTTCAACAAAAACCCCTACTATTTAATTGTATATCCTAGAAAATGGTGATTTCTCTGCCTCTCTGTGTGTTTCTTCCAGTGTTTCCAAAATGGCTATTTTTTCTATCTAAATATATTAATTACTCAAGACAAAAGGGCAAACTTTGTCTGCTTGAAAAAATTGTTTGCAGCAGCTTTGTTGTTGATCCCTTGTTGTTCCCTTGATCTGGGTGTGCTGGAAACCATGTTCCCAGTAGCTGATTTTAAAGATGCAAACTGTGACAGGGGAAAATTTCTCTTGCAGCATTGATGAGCACAGGGGTCCTCTTCCTCAGGAGAGCTGCCTATCAGGGTCCAGGGAGTGACAGGCAAAAAGAAGATGGCCCAAGTGAGAGCAAAAAATGGCCGTTGCTTAAATTTCAAGTAGGAAAAGCCCACTGGTTTCTTCATATATTTTATGTAAGTAAACAACCTGAATTTCTCCAGAGAATTCCAGTTATTTTGAGAAGTAGAGTTGTGTGCTTCCTTCTACACCAGCTGCAGCCCTTCACACTATATCACAGTATCACAGTATCATAGTGTTCATAAGGTTGGAAAAGACATTGAAGATCATCTAGTCCAACCTATAATCCAACTAAAAGCTAACAGCTATAACATTTACCTCATGACTCTCAACACTTCATCCAGTCGACCCTTAAACACCTCCAGGGACAGCGATTCAACCACCTCCGTGGGCAACGCATTCCAGTGCTGGATCACTCTTTCAGTGAAAAACTTTTTCCTAATGTCAAGTCTAAACCTCCCTTGCTGGAGCCTAAGACCATGACCTCTCGTTCTATCTCCAATGACCAGAGAGAAATATATACTTATACACATAACCATGTTTTGTTCACAGCATCCTTCTAAAGAGGGGACAGACTTTGAACTACTAAGGAAAACAGACTGTAGTATCAATTCTAACCCACATCGCAAAACTATTAATAGGAGCATTTGGGAAGAGATACTCAGACACATTTTTAAATTTCCTTGAAATGAGTTGGATTAGGGTAGTGTATTGAAAAAGTGAAGCTAAAAATTTGCATTATGTTGCTGAGAAATAATTATTTTCTATACGGGTGCTTGATGTTTGTAATGGATTTGATCCAATGATAAATGAAAAATAAAACCACTTGTGACAACAGTAGAATGAAAACAGACCTTATTTATGATGTGTGGCTACCCTTACTAACATGACCCCAAGGTATTCTACCCCAGAGAGCAGAAATATTGCAGGCTAAGTATTACTGCAGCATTTAGCATGACTTGTCATATATTTAGTGAAGTTAATAGGGACACTGGCCACATTTGTTCAGAAAAATATCCTTTTTCCTTATCTTTTGGATTCTTCAAAAATAATGCAGAGACTTAGGAGGCTATAGCAGGTTAAGAATCAAAAAGACATTAAGGAAGAAAGACGTGCAGAGAAGGAAAACAGCAATAAGGAAAGGAAGATCTATGGGTGACGGAAAACAAGTAAAACATTATCCCTCCACATTTCTCTCCCTGATGTGTGTTTCTTGGGGATTGAGGGCACTTGAATTTCAAATTTCAGCTGCCAAATTAAGTACTTCAACACTGTTATTCAAAGAATGCTATACTATGAAATAATAGCTTTTCTTAGCCATAAAAAATACTAAGACAAATGATCACAACTTCTCAAAATGAGAGGCTATATGATGACCTTTGATGTACAACCAGAAGTCACAGTCTAAACAATGTCTGTGACTTTTGTCATTAGGGCAATGCAGCCTTCTAAATAGTGGTGTCACAAACACAAAAATAAATGGCTTTCCTGAGATGTACACACAGACAGGAAAATAAAGCAACATAGCATTTTGTGCTGGAAGTGATTTTCCTACTTCTATACAGGGTGCCAGAAGAGCAGAGACAGTTACTGTGAAGGTTTCCCCACTCCTGTCTTGGCTGCAGCATCTTGTACGAGATGTTTTAAAGGCAAAAGGGCAGATGTCAATTTTTGATTTTTTGTTGAGAGAGTGATCTATTAAAGACTTAGCTAGCTGGGTACCTACTCCCTCGACAGGCTGCCAAACCCATTGCTTAAGGTACAAACTCCTATTTGCTAGATCAATGCTGACACTGTGTGAAAAGCTTGGTCTCCTTTTGGCAAATCAGCAAGTCATCCAAAAATACTTTATTAATAGGGAAAGATAATGGTAGGAGGCAAGCATCAGAATCACAGTGGTGGCTATGTAAAGAAACTGGAACAAAGGAGTCTGAGATTTCTGTCTGAAAAGAAGCGTGTATTTGTCTACTTCAGTGTAAATAAAACCTCTTAATCAGACAAAAGTCTTATTTTGAGATAGATTCTCACTATCATTTTTTTGATTTGTGGAGAGGCAAAAAGTTGAAGGAGAGTCCTTGAAGCAACTTATCCTCCTTGCTGAAGGCTGTGTGACACTGGGGATGCTCCTGGAGGACATTAGGCTTTTAAGCATAAGAAAAAGGACTGCTGATTTCACCTTCTCCTTTACAGATCCTCCCTCAGCATGCCTTTTCTCTGAGATTGGGCAGATGATCTTATTCATTTTGCACTAGCTGGAGCCTCAGGCCAGCCTTGAGTCCTTATTCACCCTTGCTGCTATTTGGGAACGTGGATGAGGTCATCATCAAACTCCCCAAGCTCTCCTCTCCATATGCATCCCAACAAAAGAGGACTGACAGTGTAGGCAAATAATAATGCTGGCTGAATTGCCCAATATGTCTATTTAATTAGCACTTGGAAGAGTCACAAATGTTTTCACCTTGTTTAAAGGAGAGAGAAGAAGATGTCCTTGGCATTGCGCAGGGCAACGGGGGGTTTATAGATCATGTCACCTTAATAGTCATGGAGAAAGTATTATTATGCATATCCAAATTGAAAAGAAAAAAAAAAAACCCTCTGGATTTTTTTCTGGTTTTGTTTTGTACATCACCAGGATATGGAATTTGACTTAGCAACATTTAATCCTTCTGGACAAATGACAGGAGTGCAAGACACTGATTTTCTATACATTCACAATTCTCCCACCACTGCAGAACTGGGGTGTCTGTCTCAGAAAATATTTTCCCACAAAAAGCACACAAGCAAAATAAAACCATAGAATCACAGAATAGTAGGATTAAGGTCATATAGTCCAAAGACCCTGCCATACGCAGGGACATCTTCAACTAGATAAGGTTTCTCAGAGCCCCATTCAGCCCTGCCATGAAAGTTTCCAGGGATGGGACATCTACCACCTGTCTGGGACATCCATTTCAGTGTTTTGCTTCCCTCACTGCAAAAAGATCTTTTGCTATAGTAGTTTTCACAGGTACAATAATTTGGAAAATGTGAACAAATTGGTCTAAGAATTATCAATACTATTGAACTTCCTGCACCATGACAATGGAATTTTCTTGCCCCTCCAAAAGCATCAGTTCTGCAGGGTTCATTTTATTTTTGTTGCTGTTATCTTTTATAACAGTCAGTCAAATATGTTCCCTCAAAGCAACACTCATCTTGGTTTTTTTAAAACCAGTGTTCTTATTATTTTCCACATTAATGGCAAAGTATTCCAGTAAAGACACAAAAAAGACTATGACCTGCCTTGTATTTCACATACATAGGAAATGAAAGAGTCAAAGCTGTGCACTAGACATTTCACAGAATCACAGAATCACAGAATCAGTAAGGTTGGAAAAGACCATAGAGATCATCAAGTCCAACCTATCACCTGTTACCTAATCTAATCTAGTCAAACCTTTACCTAACCTGACCTGTTGCCATCCTACTACCAACACATCATCCTGCCTATAACACACTACCCTAATATCTAGGTCATGCCACCAAGAACTTCATCCAACNCATTGGATTCAGCCCATCTATCCAGCCTGTCAAGGTCTCTCTGCAAAGCCCTCCTACCTTCCTCCAGATCTACATTTATCCCCAGCTTGGTGTCATCCGCAAACTTGCTAATAATAGACTCCATCCCTTCGTCCAGATCATCAATAAAGATATTGAACAGGACAGGTCCCAACACTGAACCCTGAGGCACCCCACTAGTGACCGGCCTCCAACCGGACACAGCACCATTAACCACCACTCTCTGAGCTCTGTTATCCAACCAACTCCTGATCCAGTCCACTGTAAACCCATCCAAACCACAAGCCTCCAGCTTCACCAGGAGTTTGTTATGGGGGACAGTGTCAAAGGCTTTACTAAAATCCAGGTACACCACATCAACAGCTCTTCCCTCATCAACCAGGCGGGTCACCTGATCATAGAAGGAAATTATGATCAGGAAATTATGATTTCCAAAGCACCCATTTGACTTCTTTATGAAAATGCTTAGCTTTTTCCATAAAGAAAAAAATTCCAGTGAGTCTGAGGATTAAAAAACAGAATGTAACGATCTTCTTTGTAAAGCCTCTGGTTTCTGAGACGATCAGTATAAAATACTTAGCACGACTCTCTTTTCAAGCTAATTTAATTAAATAAAGTGGTACTAGAACACCCTGTCACTATTACGGTTCTCATCCTTTCCAACCAGAAGGCAACAACTCCCACAGACTCCTTGTGCATGTTCTTTACAGCTATTTTACCTACTGCTTAAAAATATCCCACAAAGTGCATATAGTTATTACTCTAATTTTGTACTTTCTCTCTCCGAAAAAGCAAAAATACACAGGAAAATATTAGAAAATACTATTATATTATTAATATTTATTTTCCCCTCTTAAAATTAACCTTCTTAATATATTCAACACTTCTATCTAGAAGCTCTCTTCAATGAGAGCTCAGATGCACTTTAATTCCATCTTTTGTGCCATTACTATTGCTGTGCTGTTTTCTCTGGCCTTATCAATGACAGAAACAAATTTGCCATATAAGAAGAGTTAATCATCTCTACATAGACTTCATTCCTGGGCACAGGCTCAAAGTCCATGAACACATAATCTTTTGCAAATCAAAACCTATTCCTCTCTTTCATGCATCATACATCAGCCCAAGATGATGTACTGCTAGCATCACACCTGCATTTTAGTTCACTTTCTTCCTGATTACACGTCCTTTAGAAAAGAAAGCACAAGTGACCTTTACTGTTTTTCTCTCATATTTTATTGTCTGTTTGCCTTGTTTTCTTTTGCTTTGCCTGGCTACGTAAAGACACGAAAGAAAAAGCCTGGTTCAAAAGAGGCAGCAGAGTACCTCCTCAGCATGTTCATCTTCATCATAAGAAGGCAGAACGAATCTTAGAAACAGTAAAATACCATAAAAAAGCAAGCACCTAGTTTCAGTTGCTAGCATTAGACAACAGACCCATCAGAAATACTGGGTAACTGAGATGCCTTTGAGCCCTGGGTCACCCATGTAAAGGTTAGACCTAACCTGATTTATGGGCAATTTCTCCTGCCTCTCTAAACACAAGCCTGAAGGCAGCAAAAGCAGCAGCAGTGTAGGCTTGGTCTGCCATCCTTATGTCACCCTTTGAGCAGCTCAGTCATTACTCCTGTGTGCTAGGTTACAACTGCACTAGCTAGTCAAAAATAACAAAAGAAACCAAAAGGCTCAAAAGTGACAGACTCAAAGAGCTTTGCAGTACAAGCTGCCAAGCTGACACCTCATTCTTTGGGCACAAGAGTGAATCCTCAGCCACCACAATTTTTGCACCAGGTTCATCCAGACTGAATATATTTTCCTGAGCTTCCATTGCTTTGAAGGAAATAGTATCTTACCACTACCTTAAAAAAACTGTTTACCTATTTCTATACCAATTGTGTGTCAGGCGCCGTAGATTCTGAGTCTGCTGACTACCCTGCTGACAGAAAGGTGCACAAACCCTGCAGCTGTGACATGCATTAACCAATATTCTGGCAACAACCAGGCTGACCGACAAATTTGGGTTTTGATGACAGTTTCATTGTAACTAGCTATTAGTGTGACTCGGCTCTTGTGCTAATAATCTGATGTGCACAGCTTTGACATGCTCTTCCCCCTCCCCCAACTCCAGTAGATTATGTTAATCTTTAATTGGATATGGTTTTCATTTGCATATAATTGCTGTTGTTTGTTATGCAAAACATTTGTCCTGTGATATATTCTAATGCATCTGGAATTTTCAAGACTGGCCTTCCATAACTTGTAGAATGTAATTTGCTTTATGGCATCACTAAGTTTACCCACTATGAGATTTTTGAGAAAAAAGAATCTGCAGTAAAACATCCCAAAGATGTATTAAGTAACACAAATATTTGGGGGGAGGGGGGTGTTTTAGTTGTTTGTTCGGTTTTGGTTTGTTTGGGTTTTTTTAGATTTACTGCTACAGTCAACTTGTGGAAACGCCAGTTCTTACAGACAGATAAACAGGGCCAAAGTTTAACACAGACTTTTTTTTTCTATAGCCTTTCTTCCTACATGCACCTTCTCTTTTTCAAGTGAGAGCACCAAGAAAAGCTTATGCGTTTGATCTCTGTGCAAATAAATGAGCTGAAACAAATAAAACCTGGTTCACAAGAGACTTTCAAGACATCTGATAGAGTTATTTTTCAAAGTAATTAGACCAAGTGGTGGTGTAATTCCCAAATGAAAGGTACCTTTTCTGTAGGTATCCAGTTATTCCTCTGAGTCACCAAAATACCTCAAAGTCCTGTTTCTCTCCTTGCATGTGTCTCAAACTCTATCGATTACCAGTCTTCCCAAAGACTGGTTCATTGCTCAAGTTTTGAAATGAGGTTTTTTTTGGTACTATGAGGATCTTGTTTTACTTCCATGAATATCAGTGGGATTTTTGGTATTAACCAAGGGAGGCTGCTAACATATTGTAGTTCTCCTTCATACAGGCTCTATGGAACAGGCAGAAAAGTATAATGAATAACAGCCAGGTTTTTGCTCTGCATCAATACACTGCTCTAAAGTGTGCCCAAGTGTGTTTTCTCCTTCTTTCTTGCTGGAACCTGATTAAATTTCTCCTTTTTTTCTTGTATCTCCCCAAGAAAACATCATTCTAGCAAAAACCCAATTGCTCTTTGACACTTTGGGGAGAATGTGGTTCTTGGTCTGTGACAACACAGGGAAATCACTAAGAATTTGTGACACTGGAAAAGTGACATGGGAGTAGACCTGTCTGAAAAGCAATTACATTTTTTTGGGGCACGGTTCTCCTGTTTTTCAGGTTTCAAACTTGGTCAGGGTGCTGTACAAGCCTGTTTTACTAAATGACCTGGATGCAGACACCACCTCTGTGCTACGACAGTAATGCTCCATAATGTCAAATTCACAGCTGTACTGGGAGTAAAGAAAAGTAGCTACCATATGAAACAGCTGCTAGATTACAACAGTGGGCTAAATATTAATGTTTTTAAATTCTGATCTCTTCATGACATAACACAAACTCACCAGAGGTTTCATCTACTCTCTCATCCACCACATGGTCCTTCTGATGAACCCACTCGCTGTTGCACTTAAAATAGATCTGTGTGGCTGGACTTGCTTTGCAGTACAGATTCACAGGCTTGTTCTTCACAATGTAAGCCTCTTCAGGTTCAATGAGGAAGTGGGGTAATGGCTCTGGAGGATCAGATGGAAAAGTTTCTGGAAGTTCATGGAAAAAATCATCATCTGTAGAGAAAGGACAAAAGGATAAATGAAACAACCCGAATTCACCATTCAAACACTTGCAAACACCTCCGGAAAATTTCAAAAGGTTCAGAGGTTCACAGGTTATTCTGAGTTTGAAGGGACCCACAGGATCATCTAGTCCAACTCCCAAGCGAACACCCACCCAGGGATCAGGTCCAGAAGCATGGAACCACGGGCACCACACTCCATCCATCCAAGCCTCCCACCATCTAGACCACGTCACTGAGCTCTTCATCAAGTCTTCTCTTAATCACCTCCAAGGATGGCAACTCCACCATCTGCCTGGGCAAACCATTCCACTGAGAGATCACTCTCTCTGTGAAAAACCTCTTCCTAACATCCAGTCTAAATCTCCCCTGGCGTAGCTTAAGGCGATGTCCTCTCGTTCTGGTGTCGTCAGACTGAGAGAAGAGATTCACACCCACCTGGCTGCAACCTCCCCTCAGGTAGTTGTAAACAGCAATCAGGTCACCTCGGAGTCTCCTCTCCTCCAGGCTGAACAACCCCAGTTCCCGTAGCCGCTCCCCATAGCGTTTGTTCTCCAGTTGTTTCACCATCCTTGTCACCCTTCTCTGGACCCTCTCAAGCAGCTCAACATTCTCCTTAAACTGGGGAGCCCAGAACGGGAAACAGTACTCAAGATGTGGTCTGACCAGCGCCGAGTACAGGGGGAAGGATAACTTGCTTAGTCCGACTGACCACACTGTTCCTAATATAGGCCAGGATGCCATTGGCCTTCTTAGTC
Source organism: Pitta sordida (assembly GCA_013390025.1). Lineage (NCBI taxonomy): Eukaryota > Metazoa > Chordata > Aves > Passeriformes > Pittidae > Pitta > Pitta sordida. The sequence goes on from WEKX01006761.1 coordinate 255,524, forward strand.
ACCTGGGCACACTGCTGGCTCATATTAAGTTTCCTGTTAATCATTACTCCTAAATGCCTCCCGATTTCACCACTCTCCAGCCACTCATCCCCCAGCCGATAGCGATGCATGGGGTTGTTTTGTCCAAAGTGAAGAACCCGGCACTTAGTCTTGTTAAATCTCATATAGTTGGAGCCTGCCCATTTCTCTAGTCTGTCAAGGTCCCTCTGAAAGGTCCTCCTACCCTCCAGCAGTTCAACNCGGATGGATCCCATCTGGTCCCATGGATTTATGAGGGTCCAAGTCACTCAGCAAGTCTCTGACTACCTCCTCCTGGATTACAAGGGGGTTATATTGTACCCCTACTCCTTCCGTCAGCCCACAAGTCCAGTTGTCCTGCAGGCAATCTGTCTTACTTTTAAAAACAGAGGCAAAGAAAGTATTAAGTATATCTTAATAAGGTGCATGCTTTTTGAATGAAATGTTATCTTAGGAGAACTAATAGGCTTAGACTTAAACACTGTTGTTTTCAGACTAGAAGAAACTGTTCTTTACATCCTGAGCTTTTTCCCTCTATGAGATGTGACAGGGACGTGCACATCCACACATCTGGGATCAATCCCTTTGTTATCATCATCAGTAACACTAACAATAAACCATTATGTTAGCACTTGGGAGTGTGGCCTGAAAAAACATAAAAAGAAATAATGGAAACTTTTGGAGGCTTCAAGGTCACACTTTTCAATAGTGACTTATCATAGTGCTTAATCAGGTGCATGCAATAGCTAGTGCCAGCTGAGGCTGGTACAAACAGGAAATAGGACCTTTCATTTCAGATGAGGAATTTGAAATCTCCTCTAAGGGCAAAAGCCTAAATGCAAGTCCAGTCTGTACCTCTTTGTTCGTACTCTGACTCTTCTCCTAAGACTGCTAATTAAGGTGTCAAGCTGTGCTTTATTTACTTTATCTATACTACATTGGTCAGCGCAATCCTCACTACAGAGAGGACTTGGGACACGGGGCAGGGCAGCTGTGAAATAATGATATTTTGGGCCAACACTGACACATGCAATTGATGTAAGGAACCTCTGCACCTTCCTGGTGATGCTGATAATGAATGACGCGAATCTAAGAAGTCTGGAGAAGCAGGAAAAGAATATCACACAGAAGGGAACACTGAAAACACCTAACATGCACACTTCCCTTTCTCTCTTCCTACTTCTTCACAAATCCTCCTTTACAACCCTCCTGGCCCCTCCTGCAGAGAAAGTCTTTCACATCAGAAAGCACCAAATTCAGTGGAGAATAACCCTCTTCCCATCCACCTCCCCACCTGCAATCAGAGCACAAGAACATCCAAGAGGTTTACAGCAGCAAAGCAGTGGGGGGGCACCCGCTACTGACACATCCACCACCAGCAAACTGACAGTCCTGAAGGCCTTATTCAATCTCCCCTTTCTGTCTCTGAAGCAGTTATCATTATACACAGTGACAGACGCTTATACTGATCAATAAAACACCAGAGAACATCAAACTAAAAATACTGCAGAAGGCTGGCTATCTTCTCCCTGCCAGTCTTCATGAAGACGAAATGCCAGACAGCTACCTTCCTGAACTTGAGACACGCCTGTGGAGGCCGTGTCCAGAATTACAAGGGTCAGGGCTCTCCTTCCAGGTAGTGCTTTTCAAAAAGACAAGAAAGGACAGGGACAGATGAAGGAGAGAGGGGAAGAAGGTAATATGGTACCCATTCATATGTCTTTATCAATGATGGGAATACCTTACACAGCAAATGACTTTTTGAACCTGTCTATTTATGAAGAGAACATATGTTCATCAACTTTTTTTTTTTCATTTTCCTTCCCTTCATATTAATTTAAAAATACTCTTGTCCTTCTGGGTGTTTCATTTCACAAGGAGTACCAGACCTGACTCAGTACTACATCACTCCCTGAGAGTTAATAGAAGTGAACTGGTTCAAAGATAGAAGAAACTGCCAATAAATAAGGCCTGACGTTTTTCTAGCAAAGGGAAAATCTGTGACACGCTATAACAATTCTATTTCCATCACCAATTAATCATTTCCAGATATGCAAATTAAATTTAATTTTTTATCACTTTCCCATCTTTCCCTTTTTTCTGCAATTTTTTTTCCACTCCGATCACACCAGCCTCCTTGTTCTGCAATCACATTTCCTCTCCTCATTAGGTATTTCTTCCTTGCTCCATTTTGCCCCCTCCATTTTTTTCCAAAGAGAAAGACCAGTTTAAGTAGGTTAATAGGACTCCTCATTTGGTTTCATGACAATGAAACATGTTTGAACTGAACCAAGAGGCTTTTCAACATTCCTCATTCCCTTATACACGTATCTCCCCCTCTTCACTCCATCTCCATCTTGCACACACAGACAGCCACAACATACAAACATTAGCGATAAATCACTTCCCCTGAATTGCCACAGGACGTATCTTTTTCTTCTGGTCATTTAATTGCAAATCAGCGAGCAGACAGATGGAAACTAACAAAGAACACATATGTTTTATAATTAAACAAGTATTGCTTCACTAATTTCTGGTGACTGGAAGAACAAATGTATTTATTTTCACTGCTAAATTTCGGCACATTATCAGAGGCAATACACTACACTGCCTGGCCAATTAACTGCATCCTGTCAAAGGTAACTAGAAAGTCTAGAAGGGGAGATTAGCAAGCTGCAAAAAAGAAAAAAGGTGTTTTAAAACAATTGTTTCTTTAATCAGCCGGGAAAATATGTGTGGGCTTTGGCTTCTCCTCCTGAAGGTAACTGCTTCTAAATTCTAAATATTATTTGTATGTTAAAGTGGATTCACAGTACTGCCTGGTACATGACAATCTAGTCTCACATTTTGTTTGTGGTGATAGCTGCTTCTCTCCATCAGCTTGGCATTCCATAGTCAGCTGCAAGGTACAAGCCTGTTTTCTTACTGTCTTCTTGCTCTGATTCCTCCTTACCCTTTTTGCAATAACAAAGCTCAGCTTTATCTTTCCACACTCTTTCTTACTGCTATCAAGAGGCATCTGAACTACTCTTAAATGTTAGAGATATAGATGGAAACTATTCACAAACTGTCACATAAATAGTGCACAGAGGCTGCCATGTCCCCTGAAAACTGGCATTTAAAACCATTACTTTCACAAAAAATTTAAGAGAGTAGCTGAGAAAGATTTTTTTTTTTTGCTTTTTAAACTGGAGTATGTTCATTCAACCCCTCTCCTCTTACTGCTGCCATTAGGAGTAACAATAATGTTCTTTTTTCATAGAGCAGTTTCTTAAGAGGAGTATATAGAATATGACCATGACTCTGTTTGGCAGAGAAACATCCCAATGCCACTGCAAAGCTTGTCATACCTCCATTAGCACCGAGGGACTCCTGCTCCTGCTTTACAGTGTGAAGGTAACTGGTGGCTGTGAATCACAGCGGGAAGTCACTTGATGCTCCCTGCCTCCCTCAAAGAGATGGGGTTGGCTGCGGTGGAAAGGCCCAGCAACCACCCCTTCTACCCTTGCAGACCAGTCACACCAGCTGAAGTGGCACAATGGTGGTTCACAGGTAGAGAGTGTGTGTAGCTCCTCTTCCCCCGTGCCAGACTTGTTTGGTACTTGCCTCTCAGGATGAGGATCATTTTAGGAGGAAGAACCCTAAATCCTCTCAGGATGGTTTGCACACCACATCAGGCACAGCTTAGAACAGAGAGCAAATTCAGCTGCTGATTTAGGTTTGGACAGGGCTTTGAACCATCAACCTTAACACACCTCTTGGACCCAAGTTTTGCATTTCACTTTTTGGATTATATTAGTATGCTGTTGTGCTTTCATTGTAATGCACACAGCAACATGCAATAATTATAATGGCAGTGTAATTACATGTAACAAAATATTCCTAAAAATCCAATACAGAAAAATGCCTATATAGAATCCATGATATTTGACCATGTTATAATGAGCTTCTGGTAACACCAAAAAAATCTAATAAATCTCTGTTTTCACATGGACATAGTTTCTAACAACCAAATAAATACTTCCATCAAAGTTTCTCCTGATCAGCTCTAGTTAAACACAGGTCATTCCTCTCTCCATAAAAAGACTAAACTCTAACTTAAGTTTCTTCAGGGGTGATTTTGTCATAACAGTGTGACCTAGTGGGCCCATTTCTATAACTTGTATGGGAGTTGCCTCTCACTATGTGCTCTCTGCTATATGAGAGGATAAATCTTGGCTGAAACTTTGAACTGCACCTCCCTGATGGTTATTGCTGGTTATTGTTCGTCTCCCAGGGGTGGAACAAAGCAGCAAACTTTATAACTCTCTTATTTAACTCTCCTAAGTAGTTAGACATTTTTTTCTTTCCTCTAGAAGAAAAAAATCTAATTAAACCATTTAAGAGTGATCTGAGAGAGTAGATTGAAACAAACACTAAAAATTCACATACTTGATTTCCAATCATTACGTCAATATCATGTGCAGCAAGTTCCGCTCACAACCTTGATGAAACTTAAATACAAGGGACACATTGTTCTCCCCTGCTGTAACAAATCCCCTTCTGTGCTCAGTAACTTTGGGCCACAAGTTTACATCTGCAGTATGTCACATTCATCTTTATTTTCACATAATAAAGTGTACAGCCCATCTGTTGTTATTGACTGATTTATATTAGCAAGACAAAAGACCTGATTAATGGTACTGCTAAACTGGTTTCACTCATGCAATTCATTTATATTAAGAAAATAAATTTTAAAAAGTCACTTTAATCTATAAACTTAATTTGGATTTTTTATTTTAGTTTCTGGCCCAACTACATATACACCTTTTTATTTGCCTTCTGTAGTACCTATATTCTTTAAAAAGCAGAGTCAAATGCAAAATCTGTAGGAACAGGTGAAATGCCACTGAAATCAACATTGATAGAATCTGGCAGGGACTGTCACACATAGGAATTTTAACTTATTTTTAGTTCAGTTTTCTTTTAAGGTAAAACAAATTTTTCCCTAAGTCAGGAACTTTCTAGTATTATGAAAGGTGTTTATAGTTTTCATGCATTTGTTTGCAAAATTGTACATATTACAGCTCTCCATACATAACAAGTGAAAAGGAGATTTAACAGTGTATTTCCCTTTTTATGAACCAGTATTCCTGCTCTAATCTGTGGCAGGAAAATATTGTGCTCCATACACCAATCTATTCATCTCTAGATCACTAGTTTTATTACTATATATCAAGCTTTAATTCTCATCAACCCAGTATATAACTCAGTATATCTCTGAACTGCGAGACTTGAACTATTATTGCTTAGATGATAATATATTGGACCATTATCTCTTCCTGCGAGACCTGAAGCAAATTCTTCTCAAATGGAATTTACTTCAGAATGATTCAAGAGCAATTTCAAATGAATGGCTGCAAAGTTAATTCCATTTGCATTTGGATGCCCATCACTCGGCAAGATGATTCCCCATGCATTGCAAGAAAGGCAGCTGGAGTTCACTGTACGGATAGGTTTTCTGGTCAGTTTTTAATGTTATAATTAAAAGGCTTTCTAGAGCAACAAGTACTGTTTACTGTGAAATTAACAGCAGGTGCTAGCTCAGTAAGCTTATCAGGATGGAGGCAAGAGTTCGGATTACAGTGAACACATTTTCAGGAAAAGAAAATTGCTCAGCTAGAAGTCCTTCGGTCGCAGGATTTTCTGTCCTCCTAGGAAGGGCATTCAGTGCCAGTAAATGGAAAGCAAGCAAGCAAAAAATACTGTATGCCATATAGTCTGCCTCCACCTCGATGGAGCAGAGTCCAACATTAGGCCAAGTTGAATGAAAACTGGGAGAAAAAAGGAGTTTTTCTAAGAATTACTCCTGAGTAGCTTCCATACCAAAATGCTCTCTCAACCCTGCCTCAGGCCTGAACACCACACAGGGACAGAGAATGGGCACAACAAAGAGTAGCCTGTGCCCTGACAAAGAAAGCAAATTTTCCTGCTCTGCCTGGAGTGGAAGAGGAGGATACCTTTCTCAACACCCTCTGTCAGCCCTGACTCTAGCTAACTTCAACATGGGTGTGCAATAAGGCAACCACATCTCAAAAGTGGAAGATATCCTCAAAGAGCCCAGGAACACAGCAATTTTACAATAGCAAAATACTTGGCCAGCCTGGGAGGCTGGCGTCCTCCTGTTTGTAGCTGAATTCACTGCAGGCCTTCATGTGCCTAAAGATGAGCTTTGGGTTTGCGGAAGCTCAAAAAACAGAGCCTTGCTGAACCTCCTGGGAGCAAGGTCAAGGGAATTTCTGACTCAAATTTACTGAGCACCCACAAAATTAAATGCTTTTCTCGTCAAGGAAGGCAGAGTGCAGGCACAGCCTGGGAAAAGTGCTAGAGAAATTGACAGGGCATGCAATGTTCATCTTTTTTGGGTGACATCAGTCTGGAAACAGAATAAAAGAAAAAAGAATAAATAAAGACCGCAAAGAGGAATGAACTTTCCCTGAATCTGCAACAGCTCAGTGAAGATCCTCCCACACATCTCAGGTTAACAACACATCCCCAGAAGGTCAACCCCAAGCTCTGCATCCACTTAAAGAATGAAGAACACATCCACAGAGTGGCTACATATGGATCAGAAAGCTGCTCGGCAAAAGTACCCCCCCTCAAACACCCAAATATTGTCCAAAAACCCCAACACATTCTTTCTTGTCCTCTACCCCTATCAAAAAAGCAACTTTTACAGTGGCACAGGGATCCACAGTCAGTCGCAGGCACCAATTTGAAGCCCTTTCAAAAAACCAAACAATGGGCATCTCAGACATCTGAAATACTGGAATACTGGCTCAACTGAAGAGTCCAAGAAGGAGGTTTCTGCTATTTGGAGACAGGCCTACTATAGTGAACATCCCAAATAAATAAGCAGCCTACAAATAAGCCTTTCAATATCCCCCAAAACACAGTAGCCTTACCTGCGTTCATTACGCCCATCACACCTCAATTAGCCTTTCTCAGAAAGCTGTGAAGAGCTGAAGGGGAGAAGAAAGTGCCGTGCTTTCCCTTTCAACAGTAATGCACAATCTGGCATTAGACTGTGACACTGCCAAGGCTGGGAGCTGTAGTTCAACAGCAGGGACATTTCACAGTCGAAGAAAGCAGCCAAATGAGCTGCTGCTGGTGCTTTCCCCTGGCAGCACTATGTGGAGCAGAACCCTTTCCTCTTACGCACTTTTCTCTGTGCTCTGATTTTATGTGATGTTGCACAGTCAGATATAAAGCCAATGTCAGAAGAAGATGAAAGAATCAATGATTATCACACAGCCACAGCCAGTGTGGACACTGTGCAACCATGTTGCCTACAGCAACCAGTGTGTGCCCCATCTCCCCTGCCTTGACGGTGCCATCTTTTTCTCTCAGCTCAATGTTTGGAGTGTATTTTGCCTGGTTTACACTGGCAAATTGCACTGCTGTTAATCAACAATTAATTCCAGTGGAGTCAGATCTGATTTGTCTCAGTGTAAGGAAAAGGAGAATCAGGTCCAGATGAGGAAAATACTGACTGACTGACTGTACTAGCCTTATAAAGCATTTTGCAAGTCACATATTAGTGTCTAGGAAAATGGCATCTTCCCCCAGCTCATTTAATTCATATTTATAATTAAAGTTTCTGCTTCTCTTGAGGCTAATGACAATTTTAACATCAATCAGATGAGAGGAAAATTAAAGACAAAATGTTTCCACAAGAGAACTTCTTCAGCTCCCTGTACATCCCACCGCTAATCCAGAACAAAAAATGCAGGTAAATATGTAGACATGACATTTGAGGTTCTGCATCCAGAACTTTACCATTGTTCTGAGACAAGGTCTGCTAGACTACCAGCTGCTGCCTAAACATGCAAGAGATGGTAGAGGTACTTGTTAGCATTGGACTCAGTGTAAGAAAATGCCAGAACATGGTATGATTTCATGCAAGGCAATGAAAACACCTTCTGTCGCATATAAAGAACACCAAGCTGTTCTTTGAACAACAAGGTTTCTGAGAACTGTTGTCAATATAAGAAATTTAATGCAGCAATCTTCAAGCGTGACTTATTGTGAGGCTGCCTAACCATATAAATAGATAAAAAAGGATGGATGAGAATCAGCAGGCAGTAAGGCTGACTTACAAGCACTGAGAGAGTAAAATGTCAAGTGAAGACGCAAAGGCCCTGTTTCTTTGCTGCCCTGCCCAGCAGTCACATCCGTCTTGGCAAAACTTTCATTACTTCCAACGGAAACTCTGTTGTTGTGCTTGTACAGAGCTCCTGGATAAGGTTGACACAGTTACCGTGCCATGGTTCTCAAAAGTACAGCACTTGACAATAAAACGCTTGACAAACAGCAGATGACATCAGCGACACTCCGTGTTAATTATCCCGTGGAAGACTGCTCTCTCCTTCCACTTCCAGGGTTGTCAAGGGTTGAAACAGGCTGCTCAGGGAAGCGGCTGAGTCACCATCCCTGGAGGTAGACATATAGATGGAAGACATATAGATGTGGTCCTAGGATTTGGCAGTACTGGGTTTACGGCTGCACTCAATAATCCTAGACGTCCTTTCCAACCTAAGCAATTCCATGATTGTATGATTTGTTTAAAACTAACAAAATATTCATGCTTAAAGAAAAAAAAAACAACTTGCAATCTGTCTCTGAAATGTTATCTCCTTACACTGCCATGTAACAAATACATAATATATAACATAAATATGTTACTTTGCTGAGTGTACACACCACGTTCCATGTGAACTACAGGCATTTAATTTAGTTAGAAAATTAACACACCTCCCTTTAGACATGGTTGTATTAGTAGAGTTCAAGCACATCATCACTAGTTGTGTTTTCTCTGATTCAAATGCAACATACGAAAAACAGAGAAACTTCAGTGTCAGACCACGAAATTTTGTGCCTTCCTTCTAATGCATTTTTCCTTTTGGATTCTAGCTTGTGATGGGTCTGCCTGATGGCATGGGATCTCCTCCTAACCATCTGCAAAGCGAAGTCTAATTTGAAACATTTCTGCCACAGCTGCCATTAGTGGTCATAATGGTTGACACGGGGTCAAAAATTATGAAACCTCTGAGGAGCATCATTTCCTCTTCAGTGTTCGGCTTCGCTTCCCTTTGACACATTAGTCCTGAAGCAGCTCCAGGCTCTTGACCCCTTCTTTAACCCTGATAACTAATTAAAGATGGACAAGGCTTAGGCTAAAATACTCCTTGTTAAATCTATTCATTCTCAAGTACCCTTCAGGCACTCCTTGTCACACAAGACAGAGCATGCCATATTTACATGAACATGAAAGTAGATGCCTGTTACAATAATATGAAAAATCTCTCTTTACAAGACCTAACTGAACCTGGTGGATGCATTTTGCAGCACATAAAATATACTCTCAACACTCAACACATACTGGAAACCAAGTTTCCTGGATATAGTCCAAAGCATACACTTCAGGAAAAAATCCAAGGATAATTAACTCTGTAGGCATTTTTAGAATTAGAAGTTCAGATTCAGGTCCTTTATCTGACTGCTATGTCAACAATCCAAATACAGTGTCCTGAATGCAGCAACCAAACAAAAAATTGATCCTACCTTTTTCCACACTCTTAAGGCTGTAACAGGTACTAGAAACAATGACAGAGCTCAGGCTAGAGGCATCAGCCGTAGGCAGATGGGTTTCAGGGCAGTGGTAAACCATATTACACAGCATAATTTGGTTTAATATCGATAAATATGTGTACAATGTATTGCTGATGGCTATGGCACAATGAAAGTTGCTCCATTCTGCTATCTTGAGAGAGGACGGGTAACTGAATGTGGTATTGTGTCATGGGTTAGTGTTAGAGGTTTTGTTTTACGTGTTTACAAAGTGAAAAGTTTTATTTGTTTTTTTTCTTTCCTCCTCCCCCCTTTCTCTCCCCCTTCCAATAAATACATGTATATATAAATATATATATTTTTTATATATATATATATATTCTCCTCATTAAGCTTGGTATTTTCTCTTAATGGTGTCTCATCCAGTTTCTTGGAAAGTAACCCCCAACATTGTCCAAACCAGGACACATGGCAAATACTTCCTTTGCTTTTTATGTTGTTTCATATTAATAATTAAGCTTGTTTATTGCATCACTGTGTTAGGGTTAAAATGTCAACCCTTTGGTTCTAGCAAGAATGGTTATTTTTTTTCCCCATTATTAAAACTGCAACAGAGCTTTGCTCCCACTTTTCTCATTCTTTCCATCTAAGCATTTTTGCCTCATCAAAGAGTGATGATCCAACATCTCATAATTAATAAAACTATGATCTAGAGAGATGCCATGGATCTGCATTTCATGAGCTATTGGAAGTGTACTGTTGATCTAGTTAGTGAGATCACTCCATCCCAGAAAAAACACAGGATATTTGACTACACCTAAAATAATAGCTCAGTCACATGGCCACCTGGTTAAGGGATTGAGCTGAGACCCAGGGGATAGATATTCTCATGTGACCTTGGGGAACTCTAATCTGTCAAATTCAGGTTCCAATCTCCAAAATGTATGTATTAGTTTAACAGGTAGCGCTCTTTATTGACTACCTTCAGACTAAGAAAATAACTCTTCCTTCCAAACTTCTCAAAAATACCTGTCACTACCATTTACTAAACACTCAACAGTTACATAAAGGATCACAGACAAATCTATGTTTATGAAATGATTAAGGAACAAAGTCTGTCCTGGAGCCAATGAAAGGTTTGCCACTGGTCTCCCTTTGTATTGGTGGAGCATCCTGGCCTTGGGTGCTCTGAAGGGTTCTTGCCATGGGCCAGGGGAATCCTGGTGATACTCCTGTCCGGAGACTAACATTAGCTCTCAGGAGTATCTACGGACTGACTACTTTCTTCTGTGGATTTTAATGAGATCATTATTTGCCTGGTGCTAGTTACCTAAATTCATCCACAGCACATTTTTTCAGGAATGATAAATTGAGGCTGATTTATCCCAGTAGAAATCCAAATTGAATTAGAAATCCATTAGCTAAATTCTAAGCATGAGCTTCTAAGGAGAAGGGGAAAGAAAGGAGTGGCGGTGGGGAACTTGGGAATCTGAATACCAGCTGTACAAAATGGGAAAAAAGTCCTTAAATATGTAGAAAAAGCATAGAAAAGATAAATATGTTCTTATTTAATTAAGCATCCAGGTATTTATGGAGCCAGATGGAAAAAACCCCCCAGATTATTGCTTAAGATCAGAAATATGACTCAGGAACTTATTAATTTATTTTGACTAGCAATTGGTTTTGTAAATACGTGAGAACTTTGTAAGCAGATGAAAAATTCTGGTTCACTTGTATATTATAGTTGCAATAATGAAAATACCAACAGATTGTGTGTAATATATATACTAATAAAACTAATAATGAGCTGTTCAACCAAATCTTAATACAAAACAATCAAATGCATTCATACCTCTGAGTCAAGATGAAAGCAAAAAAGAGTTATATATTTACTTTGGAAACATACAGGATTATTTAATCAGCTATCATCCTCCATGCAAAGCCTGCTTATTTGAGGAGATGCATGGACAAGGTATCTCATTGAGCACATGTTTATTTACATGTGAGCACATACTCTCCTCTTGCCACTCTACCCGTACCATTAGTAGACTCAGCAAAGGAAGGATGATGGAAGGAGAATGCCACTAGTTCATTGCTATGAACACCTATCCTATCGTTTCCTAAAGCTGGAAACTAATGGACAAATCCCAGGGCCCACTGAGGGAAACTGCAGTACAGTCCATCTCATAGAAGTTCCAGAAACAGTCTGCATCCACAGTTATTTGTTATTTCAGAAGTCCACAAAGGGTACGAAGTATTTGGTTACAGACTGGAAATTTTCCCCTGCAGTGATTAATTTCATGCACACTCATTTCTGAAATCTTGCTGATTTCTTACTCACAAACTCTCTAAAAATTAAAAACAATAAAACCATAATATTCAAAGAGAAGCCTGAGACAGCAGGCTCCTGACTTTGCTTTACCTCTAACTCAACCTTTGGCTTAAGCATATGTGAACTACAGTGATCCCTCGTTACTCGTGGGCTGTTGGGTCTGGTCCTCCTCAAGCGAGTCTTGGAATCTGCAAGGATAGTGACCCCACTACGTAGTCAAGTACACCACGCCCGTAGCCATGCTCCCTCCCCTAATAAGGTCTGGAGGACAGTCCTGAGGGTGCAGCTCCCTCTGTAATGCCTTATTAAAGCAGAGGAAATGCCTTTTGCCACCTCCCAGCTCCAGGAAGGGACCCTTTCTGAGTGCAGAAATCAGCACAGCTGGGAGCACCGCACTCCCCCCCGAAAAACCGAATGAGAGCCTAGGCTTCTGCCACGGTTCTTTCCCTGCCGTGTCTCTGCTGGGTTTTTTTATTGGGATTTCTGCTTGCTGCTGCATGTCTCTTGTGTTCAAACATGGCGGAGGTGGTACACCTCTCCAGAGTAGGAGTCCAGGGGAGGCTTGGGGAATGAGTTCAGTGCTGGCTGGGGCGGTGGCATGGGTACCGCGGCACTGTGCGATGGGAGCGCCAGTTGAACAGGCTGGGACAGTCCCTGCTGCTCAAAGGGGCTGCTTTGGTGTTTATTTTTCCGGGAATGTAACAGCCTCGACCAAAGCTTTTCTGGCAAGAGTGGGTGCAAGCAGGATGGGGTGGGGGGCAGCCGGGGTCTGTCTCCCTCTGGGGCTGTCTGCAGGAGCACGGGCGACCAGCGGCTGTGCAGGGCGAAAAGAGCTGGTGGCTCTGTGATCTGCTTTTGCAGCGGCTCCTAAGATGTGCAGGGCAGGGACGGACTCGGGAGCCAGCGCAGCACTGGAGCACAGATGCGTCCCCCGCAGCCCTGCTTATCCTGCGCCTGCTGCCCAACCGTAGCTTTCCCCTTCCCTACAAGGGAACTCTTTATTTTATTTTGGGCAGTGAGGGTGGGTTCCGGTGCCACCACTCTGACATCAGGCGTCCATGTCGCTGTGTTATGGTTTAGGGGGTTTTCTGCTGCTCTGGCAGCGAGGGGGTTAACAGCTCAGTTCTTGCCTGGACTCTCTCCGTGCTGCCAGGGCCTTCAAGATTATAGAGATAGAGGCGTCTCTGTGAATA
>WEKX01006761.1:268766-289186 GCA_013390025.1 Pitta sordida
TTGCAGTTCTGATCTTGTTAGTTAGAAAATAAACTCTTTATATTCTTTACTTGTAGTATGCCTTGCTTCTTTTGCCTGTGAGCAGTTTTATTTTATTTTCCAGTTTTATTTTCCAGTTTGTTTTTTTTTCTAGTTTTCTCCTTCAGGAGAAGTTGGGGTGGGTCTCTGGCATCCAGCCAGGGTCAAACTACGACACGCTCACATCAGGACATGTCGCGCTATGCTCTCCGTGTTCCGCCGGTGCCGACAAAGCTGAAACGTGTTGCCGAGTTGGTGGCTCTGCTCCTGTCCACCTGGGTTTAAATCTCCCATCTGCCACCACCCCAAGGTTGGCATTGGCAGTAGTAACTGTACCCCACCACCATCCCCTGATTCGCAGCTGCCCTGTGCCGCCGTGCCGGAAGTGCCAGCATAGCCCGGTCCCTTTGTGCTGGCACCGTGGCAGCGCTCTTGGCTTCACAGAGACGGGACCGGCTCCCCTTTCTCCTAAACGGTGAGAATGAAGCATGTATGGCAAGTCTGGTGGGTGGTGACAATGGGGGAGACCAATTATATATTCATAACGTCATTACATATTCACAAGCTGATGGGTTTGCGGTACTGAGGTCGCACAGCTCGCTGAAAAAGCACACGCAACTATTGGATCTCACAAATAATGGATTGTGGCTATGCGGAGGATCACTGTATCACCCTTTCCAACATCAGGAACACTCAAGATAGCTCAAACTGAAGTTGTGCTTACCAGAGAGCAAATGTGCAGTGCTTGTGGGGAGCTCTGACATGCATCATCAGATCTGGATCCCAGCAGAACTCCAGCACCAGCAAAGTACACCGTCACTCCTTCTGGACACCACTCTATCCTTTGCCTCCGAATCTTTTCAAGCTCACCCCATGGACACTAACAGGCAAAATGAGGCAAGAAAGGGAAAAGGCAAAAATAGCCAGTGATCACAGTTATGACTGGAAACGGTAGCTAAAGTAGACAAATCCCCAGCAAATGCTGAGAACAGATCCACCAGTGAAATTCTGTGGAAAGACTGTGTGAATGTTCAGAGAGCAGCAACTGAAGTTTAACCCCTCAATCCATCACACACTGACTTGCTTCTCTCCATTATCTGTGTTTAGTTTCTTGTCTGCTACATCTATTTTTAATGTAAGGTTCCTACAGGGACTGATATCTTCTGATACGTCAACAGAAAATGCCACTGGAAGTGGGGCTTCAGAGCCTACAAAGCAAACGCCTTGCTACAAGGTTACATCGCTATTTCTCAATAGTGCTGTGAACTGGTTTGGGCAAAATCAGAAGCACTCTAAAACTAAAACTTAGGTCAGATAACAACAGTATTACGTTTCAGTAGCTGAAAATACACAAGTAGAACAGAGGGAAAAGGTGGTTTAGTGAGTCTCAAGCTTGATAGCCTCTAGCAACAGGGATAAGAAACACCAAAACATCTACCTCTGTAGATGCTGCAGGAGCTGACACACTGCATCGCACTCAGGACAACAGCATTTGCCTATACTGGGACATACAAGCATTTACACTTGTCCTTGATTTCCTTGCGTAAAAAAGTGGTATCATTCAATAATGGTGCAGATTATTCCAAGAAATTGCATTTGTCTGTATCTCAGTCCAGTCCAAAGACTGTAAATCTTTGAGGTCTCAACTCCTTGTTCAAGTAAGATTGCTAGAGCATTGGCCCTAACAAGAAAACAAAGAATCCTTTTGTTTTGATTTTTAAAATACCAATCTGGACTCAAAAAGACAGACCAGCAAGGTTAATGAATGAATCAAAAATATAAAGAAAAAGAAATATTGTAGAGGAATAATGGAAATGCAATGAAGCTTCAGGCTTTGCTGGGCATATTTTGTATTTCCGTATTGTATTAATTTATTTATTCAGCACTCCTCAGCAAGTCAGCTCAAAGCTAGGAAGCAATGAATCAGTGCTCTAATCTCCCTCATCATCATCCCCAGCCTTTGTGAGGAAACTGATATCCAGACCCAGCTGAATCTGTCGAGTTCTGATCATAAACACCATTACTAGAGAAACACAGACCTAACCTACCTGGATGATTTGAGCATAAAACACACATATTTCAATTCCACTTTTCTTTTCTCATCTCTGACTTCCTTTATCCCTCTCTTAGTTTATCTGTCCTGTCTTCCACCACCACCACCCCCATCCCCTCCCCCCCACCATTTTTATCCTCTTCTTTCTTGACTCTAGGCTCTCCATCACTTATTTTCAATTTCGTATTGCTCTCACTCTTTTCTCCTCAAGTACGGCAAACCTGAGTGGTCAGGAATCCTCCTAAGTTGTCACAAACGGATAAAGATTAATGGCCAATAAGCAGAGACAGAATATTTGGGGACGGAGGTCTCACAAAAGCCAGCATCAAACCCAAAGAGTTGTACATATGCACTTTTAAAATCTCAGAATAATTAATGATAGCTCTACTTTATACACATTCAAGCAATAGTAATAAAATCCTACTATAAGACAAGAGGTAATCCTGCTTTATTTTAGTGTCTATCAGAGACTACAGAGTCAAGTGGTTCTCCAGTTAGTTTAAAGACTTTTTTCCACTCTTCATTTGGCAAAATTGCACAAGTTTATTTTGTAGTTAGGTAGCCTCATTCAGCAGGTTAATAATTTGTAACCAGGAGAGGACAGTAGCATTAAATCAAGTATATCTAAATAGAGTGTAGAAGATGACAGACTGTGATTGCATAAGGCTTGAGGCAGAGCAGCTAGAAAATATGTAACATTAACTGCTAGCCATAATATGTGAGGGTTTTACACCAAAAAGGTAATTTGCAATGGTTTCATTTAACTCTCTAAGCCACATTTCCTTTTCAGTGGTAAAATCACAGTACAGAGACAAATTAATATATGAAATAAAACAGCAGCTGTGCATTTGTGTAGCAATTGTATGCAAGAAATCTCAGAAGCTCATTAGTAATACTTAAAGCGAGTGGGTATATTTTGGTTGGATTCCCACTGTACTCAGTATTGATGCCAAAACGCATCATAGTACAGCTGAAAACAGGTATTATATGAGCAAGACTGTCGGCATTTTGCCTCAGGAATCTGGGCTGTAGCTTTCTGTTAATGAACAAAATCTATTAGCTGAGCTGCCTCTTTCCCATTCCTACTTCTGCTGCAACTACTGCTGGCTAACATAACACTGTCCCCCTGTCAGCACTAAACAGAGCATAGCATTTCCCACCACTCTAAATTAAATTGAATTTGCCTCCCTCCCCTTCAAAAGTTGCCCAAATATTATATTCATCTCCATCAATATGCTGAAGTTAGAGTGCTCTGCCCCATTTTCTCACGTAAAGTTGGGCTGTTTTTTAAGTGACCTGTTATCTTATAGGATCCCCCTTCCCATGTAGGGCAGTTTACACTCTGGCCAGCTGAGCAGAAATTCAAACAGTTTGGAAGTCCACTTTTACGCAAAAGCCAGGGAGCAAAAGGACCAAGGTACTGGGGACGCACTCTACTGTACTGCACATGCCTCACAGACACAACATTACAAGCCTGTTTTTCTATTCCCCCACATATGTTAATTTCTTTCAAGACCTGATGATCTCCCCCACAGTACCCCTCAAATTCTGTGACAAGCAGGCTTGGAAAGCAGATGTCCTGTGGCATTCCCACTCTCTCCATACTTTCTACAACCACTACTACTACGTGGCCCCATGGACTGTAGCACCTCCCGACTTCATATTCCCCATATCTGCTAGTCCCAGGTGGAAAAATGTCAATACCCCAAGAATATGCTTAATGTATGCAAGGATAATCTTGGGCACAGAAGGAGAGGAGCAAGAGCAGAGAACAAGTTGCTGTACATGACAGTTCATTTCTGGATAGCAGAGGAGATTAATGCTTTCACCTGCTGCTTGTGCATTACTGTCCACAGCCGTACAGAGATGAAATGCTGTCATGTATAGCAACGTGCTCTTCGTTGCTCAAGCAGAGAGAGCTCATGCAGTAACTGCTCTCCTGAACCCCAAACCACATTGCAGAATGTTTAATTAAGGAAAGCATAAATATGAAGCATGCACTGTATTTAAATAACATACTGTAAATGCTATCCCAAACGACTAGAAGAAAGTGTAAAAACTAAAGCAGCCATGAACTATTTTAGCACAGATCGCAGCAGTCATCTATGAAATGAATTATTCTCTTTGTTAACTGAATAAAATCAAAGACTATTGTTCAAATCTTTCTTCATATTTGTCCCACTTTCCCTGGTTGTATCATTGCTCTTATCATTTGCCATTTAAAATATCTCTTACCAATTGTCGTAGTTTGACCCTGGCTGGATGCCAGAGATACGCCACAACCCCTCCTGGAGGAGCAAAACTAGAAAATAAAACTGGAAAATAAAACTGGTCACAGGTAAAAAGCAAGGCAACTACAAGTAAAGAATATAAAGAGTTTATTTTCTAACTAACAAGATNCAAGTATGTTATTCACAGAGACGCCTCTATCTCTATAATCTTGAAGGCCATGGCACCATGGAGAGAGCCCAGGCAAGAACTGAGCTGTTAACCCCCTCGCTGCCAGAGCAGCAGAAAACCCCCTAAACCATAACACCAATCCAAGAATAACTGTTCCCCAGGTACCTTTTTTAAAAATTGCATTTGTAGCATAAATTAACTACCAGAAAAATTGCTAGGTTGGTTGCTCCAATGGACACATCAAGGAGTTACTGCAAGTGCACAGTCAACCTGCCCACCTAGCCAAAACCCTATCCATTTCACTGTCAACAGTGGTCTCATGCATCTTGGAGACGATTTTTTTTTTACTTTTCTTTTTTGTTTACAGCATGGAGGTCCTGTCAGACTAAAAACTGACTGAATGAGGAATCAAATATACGTTTCTGAAACCTGAATCTAGTCTTCACTCTTCTAAATTATCCCTGATCATCACTTAGACAAACTTTTCTAGGGACAGGGATGTCACTTCCAGTTGAGATTTTTCTCATAGCCTAGAGAATTTAGAGTCATTTATTCTTTCAAAGGAGTTTGTCTAGCTTCACTAGACTGCTTTAAAAGACCAAATCTTATGTCTGAAGCAATTAAAACTCCCTAGGTCTCTGCTGAGGCTACAAATTGTGATCAACCTAGACGGTGAGATTCATGCAATAGAAAAGTGTTCATTTGAAAGCCAGCACAAGCACAAATTATCTTCAAAACTCTCACGTATCATTCAATTTCTACAATAAGTACTGCCATCTTCAGCAACCTCAGAAAGAAAACAACCAACCAACCAACCAACCCCCCCCCCCCAAAAAAAAACAAACCAACAAACCCCACTGCTGTTCCTATGTCTTCCAAACCGGCTATTTCCAGTTGGTTGTTTCCACCTGCAGTCATCATCTACACTCTTCAAGTCAGATAACACTTCAGACTTCAACTATGAACTTAACAAATATCTGTCAACAAAGTTCATAAAACTACCTGAATATCCAGATCTCAGTGCATACATACACACCTTCTCTATCATTAGACTACTGCAAGGTACACAGAATTTTGTTTCGCACATCAGCATCATTATAGTGCCCTGGTTCCAGTTGCTCCTGCAGTCAAATTGACTCATATTAGAGCTGACAGTTTAGAGACGTTGAGGGGTTAAATAGATATATGGGGAATACGGATGTACTTACCCATATATGGATAAAGAGATGAATTTTTTTTTTTTTAGAAAGAATAACTGGGTTTTTTTAAAAAAAATCAAAGCTGGCTCCAAATTGGGTATTCTTGAGCTTTTATTTATCAGTCTTGCAGCTGCTTCCACTAATGTCACAGGAAAACTATTGCCTTCATCAAGAGTAGCATTGATCCCATTATGTGGTCCAATTTTCTCAAATTATTTACTTCTAGCTTTATTGTCTCATCAGCTATATCCATTCATTTCTCTTCTTCCTCTGCTACAGAGCTCTCTTATTTCTGGGATGACTGAGGTTTCAACTGCTCAGATATACTATACAATAACATGTCTTACACACTGTGTAAATATCCCTGTTTAGGTACACTAGCAATCTTACTGAGGCAGTGCAGAAGGCAAAGCATTTAATTCAGGAACACCCATCTAGATCTAGACAGGTTGTAGCTGAACAAATAAAATCCTTTTCATATGTTGTGAGTTTTGCCATTTCTATGAACGAGAACTCACAACCTCTTCTGTTTTTCCTAGAAGGATAATTCAGGTGCAACAACATTATCAGACCATTGAAGGTAGGGGGCAAGAGATTTTATGCTCTCTAGACCACTCCAGTCATATTGGTTTTTGCCTATAAACTCAAATACAATCTGAAAGAACCATCAGGTAACTAACAGCTCCTCTGCCAGATCCGTCTACCTGAACTTGATCCTTGTAGGGAAAAACACATCATTGTAATTATTTATTGTATAGAATTCCGCACCATATTCAATTTTCTGACCACAATTTTCCCCAGAAGAAGTGACTCAATTGAATTTTAAAAAAAAAAAGCCTAAAAAAAATGAAAAGGAGAGAGAGAAAATGTGAAAGCTGGAGAAAATTAGTATGCAATAAGCCATTTTTTCCTGTCAATTTTCTCATCTCCTTTTATTAACAGATTTGTTTTTGAAGCAATTATACACGTGCAATCCATTTGTGGCATCTCTTTACTTGCCTCCTGACATAACCATTATTAAGGCTGTTTCACAGCTGATCAGCTGACAGCTAGAGAAAGGCAGTCCTGCAATGTCCTGGTACTGCCAGTCAATACCAGCTGAATAACAATACAGCCTGCGAGATGCCTATTATTTTTTTTTACCACTGGCTGTGTTGAGAACAGCTCCTGCAGAATTTTGACAGAAGAAGGGTAGACAGAGGATGGTCTTCATGTGCTCTCCAAATCATGTGCTAGCCATAGACACTCTTATTTCACATATCCTTACAAGCAGGTGCCCACTGGAACTTGTGTTGAGGTCTCAACAACTCCCATTACAGCCCTGACCAGAACAAGTCTTGCTTCAGAAGTCATTCCAGTGTACTCCTGCAAACGTATGGTGCTGCTGGTCCTGTCATTCCAGAGCAAGCTGAGTATGCCCTGAGGATTGCAAAAATAAATGCAGCCCAGCTGTCTGGATGAATTTCTCTCCTGGTAAAGAGGGAAAATGGGTAAAGCTGTCTATTAATATGAATAACCTGTGAGAGCAGGGCCAGGAGTGCCAGCACTATTTTTTCAATCATACATCACTATGGAACACTTGATTATCATTGCTGTAAAGCATACTGTG
Organism: Pitta sordida; assembly: GCA_013390025.1. Classification (NCBI taxonomy): domain Eukaryota; kingdom Metazoa; phylum Chordata; class Aves; order Passeriformes; family Pittidae; genus Pitta; species Pitta sordida. The sequence goes on from WEKX01006761.1 coordinate 276,046, forward strand.
TGCTGACTGTATCAATTTTGCCAGGAAATTTGCAAGCATGGTGTACTATAGCTACCAACAGCTGTGTCCCACACTGCAGTGATAACTCAATTCTCTGTGCAAGACTTTGTGCCAGTCAGGTGGGAGCAAGATTTTGTACCTGATGTATATTCTGTATTGGCTTTCCCTTTGCTTTCAAATTCCTAAGTAAGGACAATGTGAAGCATGCTCCTGCCAGGCATAGAAAGGAAGATTTAACATCTCACAAGGGAAAGAAGTCCAGCCCGATACAATATAAAACCAGTGGCAAAGTCCTGAAGGGAAGGAAGCCGAGCTACATGACAGATGTGTGTACATAGGGCTTACAAGATCAATTCCAGTTCTGCTACAGAAAACTTGAGTAACCATGGGCAAGTCGTTCAGACCATATGATCACAGCAATAAGCTTTGTTCTTTGCACCCTTATTTTACCCTTTTATATTTTAAAGTCCTGAAGGGACTAAAATGACCTTTCACTGCATTCCTGTTCCATCTAGAACAGAGCCACCTTAGCCTTGAAGGTAAAGCCATAGCTACACATTTACAACAGTCTTCCCAAACCCATAGAATTCATGTACAGATGCAACAAAGTATTTATGTTTCTAGCAGGAAGACACTTGACCTTCTACTGATCATGAGTTTACACCTTTGATCAAAGAATCATTTTTCTCTGAGACGATGCAAATAAACTGATTAATGTCTGAGTTTATTTTAAAGATGAACCCTTCAAGAAATCTGGCCTGTGGGTGTCAGACCATTTCTTGCTTGTTATTCAATAAAATGGATGTATTATGCTTCCCTTTGAGTTAAATCTGGGTCTACATCACAATTTGAATTGTATTTGCAGGCACTGAGCCACTTTAATCTTTATGGCTTGGATAATGAAAGTGATGAAAAAGTGCCAGGTTATTCTTCAGTATATTGTGTGTCAGTCCACCTGGGACCCTGGATATTTAGCTTCCATCTCAATCTGAAATACAAAATCTTCAAAAGTATTCCTATCTGTGGTGGGTAAGATAGGTAGAAGCTGTGGTATGCCTAGATATTCTGCAGTCAGAAATAGCCACACTTACTGAAACAGCACACAGTTGCTGGGCATGTAGGAAGGGAGGAAATATTTTAGAATTTTTCCAGTGATTCTTTTTAACTTTAAGCATTTTTTTCCCAGCATGAGCACCTGAGAATTTAATGTAGAATTGCTATCTTTCAAAATGGCCATAATTGCTCTGAACAGGACAAAACTCATAACATGCTCACTGTTAGGTGAGAGTATTTGTCTCCTACTTTTTGCAAGGCAACTGGGACTACATTTAGTTCCCGAAAAAGATGAATTTGAAAATAATGAAGGAAATGGTTATGTATAAGAAGGGCACCATAGCACATTTCTGTCACTGATGCCTCGATATCAAAGCAGGATAGCAGAAGTCCGGCAAAAAGGAGAGCAGGTGTTTACAGCTGTGAGACCCTGGCAGAAAAAGGGGATACTGCAGAGAGAGGGAGAGCAGGTGCACATGGGAACTTATGTGTTTCCAAGGGAAAGCTAGAGGCACAGGAATGCAGCATAACCACATAGCCACAGAAGCGAAAAACCTAGAACTTCCCTTCAAGATAAGCTTAATTTAATCCAGGACAAGAAAGTTTAAGTGTTTTACTTGTAATAATAGGATTGTTAACTGGAAGCAGTCAGTGTTAAGCTTGTTTGATTAGCGAGCATTTCCCCTGCCTTGACAAGCACAGGTGTCTGAACTGAAAAATAAATATTCTGCATTTACAATCCTTGATTAGGGATAATTGTACTGGTTTTCCGTTCAAACTACAGGCATCTACGTTTGCCATTGCACAATTTTTAAACAGCCTTCTCCTCCTACAAGTGGTGTTCCATGAAAAATAATATAAATCCTACTCCTTCAGCACTAAACCTATATATACTTGGGTTGGGTTTTTTTCCCATGTTCCCAGTAGTTATACAAGATGGAGCATCTTTACCGACTTCCCCTGATGTTCTCAAATGGCTCTTCTCCTATTCCTTAGCAGAAAGAGGTCAACAAACCAACTCTTGGCTTCGGTACGTCACTGCCTTGTGCAAACAAGAGAGCTATTCCAGGTTGTCAGAACAGTATGTCCTTCAGTTAGCTGGGTGTGAAGGATTTGGACCAACACACTGACTGTATATATGAGAGAATTCTGCGTTGTATTCAGGCACACAAATAATCTTCTCAGTAGAAGAGAGCCTTCACGTCTCTTGACTATGCAACATGTTATGTATACCTGTGTCATAGGGAGAGCCCTTTTGTTCTACTGTAAAACTTTTCTCCTTTTTACTGGAACAGACAATAGATTTCTTGTCTCATCTCCCCTTCCCTCCCCTGCAAGGCATGTGGCATGGGGAGGGCCTTTCTCCTTTTCACCTGACAAACAATGGAGGATCCTGTGTCTTACCTTCCCTTCCTGGCAAGGCATATAGCCCGGGGAGAGGCTTTCTCCTTTCTACTGGACAAACAATGGAGGATTGTTTTTCTTATCTTCCCTTCCCGGCAAGGCATGTGACTAGGTGAGGGGCCTGATGGCCAGGGTGGGCTGAGTGACAGTCAATGGCATGCGACATAGGAGGGGCCTGAGGCCCTATAACTACAGCTGCTGGGCTCAAAGAGGTGGGTCTGTGGATCATCTAGACTGAGGAAGCCTCATTTTCACCTCTGATCTCTATTGCTGCCATTTTGCCCAGGACCACGTGGACCTTTGACTCCTCATCTCAGCACAGCTTTTCACCTGCCGACCGCTGGATCTCCCCTGCAACCCCTTGGACATTTCAAGAAAGGATCCTGGTTGTTACTCCATTGGTTTGCCTACCCTGAACCCTATTCCCCTGCCCCTGGAATCCCAGAGGTGCCCTGGTTTTCCTTGAACTAGGCACCCTCCTCGTGCTTGTTTATTTACCAGCTGTCTACAGTTGTTACTGTTCCATTGTTTTTGATACTGTTATTGTTTTTGTTCAAATATACATATATATATATATTTGTTATATTATTTTTTTCCTCCCAGTAAAGTTCTTCTTTCTCTCCATATATATTATTCAAGTATTTCTAAATTCAATTCATATTTCATCTTAATTGACCCAGCACATTCTACATGGACTAGCTGGGGTTTCGACTAAAATCGTCATTTAAATAATAATAAATAATACAGTTCTGCAATTTCTGTTACTGAAGGAGCCTGGACTTACAAAGAAATAGATGTCAGTTTTCTCTGTGCACTAGATTAAAGAGCAACCGGACACTACTTGCAATAAAAGATGTGGACCATGGGGTTGTGCAAAAGCATGAATGCCCAGGAGCTGAAACACCACTTTGTGCCCTATGCCTGTGGCATGGGCAGCAGTTCCAGTTCTACCTGCACCAGGCTGCTATTTCAACACAGCCTGAATAAGCAAGAAGAGTAATTCTCCGCTTGGTTATTCATGAAGTCATGGCTGACCAAGAGCAAAGTTTATTCTCTGAGGAGCAGTGTCTATTTCTGCAGCATAGTCTTTGTATAACAGAAGAGAGTGAAATTGAATGTACAATAAAGTTGTGCTCTCAGGAAAAGGAACCATGGAACGAATCAGGCAGAAGAACAATTTATCCTAACAATTTCCTTTGCTGGGCAAATCAGTAGTCTATCAAGAATAAAATCGAGACTTCAATAAACTATCCATGCCTGAAATTTCTCTATCAAACAACACCTCTGAAAATATATAATATGAGCACTAAGCTACTTTTCTCATCAAAGAAACAAGTACATGAAAGCATTAGTCTTCAAAACTAATAAAAAGCAACTGCTTGCTGTGCCACCATATAAAAATACTTGACTTTTTTCTCCTGCCATTCAAAAAGTATTTCTGCTTATTATATTAATTTTATTCTAAGAGTTGGATTTTATCAAAACGTTAGGAGATGACACAAGTTTTCAAAAGCAACACATTAAGCAGGCATTACCCAGACAGTTCCTCACCGTCTACAGCATTGGACAGCATTTGGAAGAGACTTGTTTCTAAGATCTTGCTATTCTCTCCTGTTTTGCTCAGTCTCTCTGGCTCCCTTGCTGTTATTTAAATGCAATGAGGTACTGCTTTGGAATCGGGATAAATAAAGGGCCCTTGGCACAGCCTCATCTGAGCCATATTAAAAATGCTCCTTCATTCCTCAGTCTGCCAATAGTTGAGTTCCTCACCTGTCCCAAATCAATACCATGATATAGATTGTACAAACTTAGCTATCGACTGCGTGAGACTTCTATTTTACTGTGAAAAATTGAGCAGCTTTAGAAAGACCACATTTTTTTTAAAAAGCAGGGGGAGGAGGGAGTTAAAAACAAACCAACGACAAACCAAGCCTTTCAGGCTATAAACATTTCCTACATATATTAATGAAATACTTTGAATTCACATCTCTGACATCTCAGAGCCTACATGGGACTGAGTCATAAATCAAAAGATATTGACATCAATAGTAAACAGGAGTAAGCAAAAGCTAGAGTTGTTCACCAAGTCTCAGGGGCTATGTAGATATTTTTACTTACTTTAGTTATTTTATGTCTTTCACAAACACGTCCCATATAAGGTCAACTGTTTTCTACTTAGAAAATTGCTACACATGCTTTGTCTCAGATTTTTTTAGATTAAAAACAGGATGTGATTGAGACAGTTGACTATTTCACATAAGAGCCTCTCTGATTACTTATACCCACACCAACATACACACACACAGAAGATTCACATACAGAATATTCTGAGTTGGAAGGGACCCACAAGGATCATCGAATCCAACTCTTAAACAGCACCACTGCCTCCCTGGCAGGAATCAAACCCCCGGTCTCGCACATGAGAACCGGGGACACTCACCACTGTACTAAAGTGGACATCCCTGACTGCATCTTCTCATCGTTAGATCCCAGTGACTCCAGTAACGGAAAGACATATCTGTAGGATTTTGATCTGAAACTTGCAGTATAGTATTCATTTCATATAGGAAAACAGCCTCAGCTAATGATTTAGTTTCCATCATTTTAATGTTCTCCTATCCCAAGACTAAGGAAAGGGCCAGATCTTTAGCAGTTTCAAGGGAGATTTCTATTACCATCAGGACAGCAAAACTTTCAATACCAACTGAAGGTCTTGTCCTGAGAGGAGTATGGGTAAAACACATGCTGCTGCAACTGAGGCAAGAAATCATACACTTTTAGGGTGGGAATAATATTCCTGAGGGAACTCTGACCAAAAAAAAAAATCATTTCCACCTTTTTCTGTAACAAATCATCTGCTTAGTTACACATCTTAAGACATATAATGCATAAGTATGTGTTCCAGAAAACATGCCTGCCTTTGCACACACAGACACAAATATTTGTACCTTTGTTGCCAACTTGTTTAGACATTTTTAATTGATTCATCTTCTGTCAATTGCTGCTTTTTATCTATTGAGCAGTAATATGCTACCTGCTACAGCTATTTCCTAAAGCCTGTAAAATCACATAAAACTTTTGCCACTTCATGCCTGTTGTTTAATGCTAATTTCTTTGTGCTTACTAAGAGAAATTGCTATTGACTGCTTTCATTAGGAAACTATTGACCCTTATCCACCAGCGCATCCTGGAGAAGAAATTCACTAAATGTACCCATATTTCATCCTCTGAACATCAAGGTAGGAGAACCACACTGAAGGATATGGTTTATTTAATCCAAAATTAAAATTTTATAGGCTAGATTACCTAAAGTAAATTGCTTAATACATTCAGACTAACAGCTGCTTTCTGAGTGTTTGGCTTCCATGTTTTCTGAGCCTAAATTAAGCTAAACAATAGAACATCACTGCTAGCTCTGTAGACTTCCAAGAGATGAGATACGCTATTCCTAAATTTGAGGCAGAATTCAGATTTAGCAAAGCAGTGATTTTCAGTGTATTCCTTTAAAATGGCATAAGACTACCACACCCTTTTGAATTTAATTTTCTTTTAGCAATAGCTAGTATAATACACATTTACATACTCATGAACTGTACAGAGAAGAAATATGTAATGACTTAGGTGCATTCCCATTTTGCAACACAGCGATTATACAGAAAACCACAGAAGTACAGAGGTCCAGTGTGCCCTTGGACCCAACATCAATCCATAGATCAATGCAGAACCATTTGGACACAGTGATGCAATCCAGCCACATTTTTCTTTCCATGTGGCATAATCTTGCTTATGCACAGAGCAACTTGGCATGTGTGCTTTGAGTCAAACGTGCAAGGAAAAACCTTGCCCAGACCATTTATTTTATAGGACATAAATGCTACTGACTGGGAGACGACTCCAATCCCTGAAATGCATTGATAGAAAGTGACAATTATTAATTTATATGGTAGTTCAGACTTCATTATGGCTAGTGTAGAGTATGTACTTCAGAAAGTCAGGACCTAGCAACATTACCGTAAAAACCATCATCTTCATTTGAATCCCTCTCATCAATAACCTGTACAGATCTACAAACTCCCTGCAAGGCAAGGGCATCCTTGAAGCCAATAATCAACACAAAATCAAATTCACTAATAAATGCCAATGGCACATGACATCTGCTAAACCTTCACAGCTGAACCCAAATGTGTCACAAGTTTACTTGTCATAATTTTGATGATTTATTTGCCTTCTGCTCACTGATCTATCCCCTTGAACCCAAGCCAGGGCAGAAGTCAAGAATGCCCACTCTAAGAGACTGAGCCGCTTCCATCAGCTGCTCTGATAATTTATCCCCTTTTAAGCAAATGTGTAAGTAGGGAGAAAAACACTATGTGCGGAGCAGAAAGATGTGCCACAAAAACTGAGAGGAATAGGAGAATTTATTACACTTTTGACAAACTTCTTTGGATTTTGTCTCCTGCTACATCTATCCTCTTAAGACTTCTAATACTACAAAACTTGCAAAGAGTTGCAAGTAGTCTACTCCGAGTTTTATTAATTCATTTGGAACTGTGAAATTGTTTTTTCAAAGTTATGGCAAGCTGTAACACAAACCAGTCCATTTTCACACTGCACTGATGTAGGCATATGTGTAGCAAAATGTGCACAGCAAAGCTATTTTATGTGACAGTCACACAACAGGAATGTTCATGTGATCAAGAGAGGCACATATCAGAAAACCAGTGAAATTTATCATAAAACAGATTATATACCTTACCCACAAATTAATCTCTTTGAGATTTATTTCAGTATCCCAAACTTTTATATGTGTCTGTGTGACTCTATTATCAGTATAATTATTGTTTATTAGTACTGTTCTGATAGTGTTCAAATACTACAACTAGAACAAAGACCAAACATGCTGTACAAACACCTATTAAATTGTCCTGCACTGGCAAGCACAGGGTCTAGAAAACACAAAGGAAGATGGGAATAAAACAGGACAGTACAGGGAAAAATAGTGATTGTTTCCTCTTCCTTCTTCCAAACTGTTGTGCCATTTCTCTTGGCATGACATTTTTGAAAGTTTAAGTATAATACTTCTTACAATAAAATAAACCACTGCCTTTCACTATCACATCATCATTCTTGACTCTTTCTCATCATTGCCATTACTTAACAGCACAAAGCCTTCTAGGATTATGAAAATCAGCATGTGATCTCTGTACCAATTCAACTTCATTATGACCTATATTAATCACATCTCTCTTCCCAACATTCATTACATAAATGCCCTCAGCTCTGCCTCCTCATTCCTGAAGTCAATAAAGACCCTGTGCAGCAGGTTTGGACCTACCCTCAAATGTCCCCAACTACAGCCTGCTGTGCCAACACACTGCTCACACTACAGGTCATGGGCACCTGCTGATGGAGGTGTGCATCCCTATATGCACTTGTGACACCTCAAAAGAGCTTGAGCATTACAGAAATAAGCAATAAAAAGACTAACTTACTAATTGCTTTCTCAAAACTCAAAGGGACAAAAACACGTGAAGTTCAAATTCTCAAAAGGCCAGGGAGCAAAAAAGTGCTGACTGAGGTAGCAGGGCTGTGGGACTGGATCACACTTTCTGAAAGGAGAGGGATGAACACAGGGCACAGCCATTTATTATGCTTCTTCCATCCATTTATTAATCTACCTTCTTTCCCTTGCAACCTTCCCTTGAAAAATGGTCATAATACATTTTCACACCCACCAGACTGTGCTGGCAGGAGAGCTGTGAGGATTAAGCAATGAATGGTTATATGTTTCTTTGATACCCTTCTAGGAAAGCTACCAGTGGTAATCAGAAGAATGATTACTGGTGTGTTACTTCCAATACTGATTTCTGCAAAACCTGTCTAGATTTGAACAGAAGAGGTCCAGTTCTTGTGTAACTTCTGATAAGGGATTTGCAAGCTCCTGGCAACTGATTTAGAAAACCTTCATAGTGTACTTCACATTGACTACTTTGTAAGATAAGATACCAAGAAAAAGGATATATTTTCACATTTTCAAGCATCTTTAAAAAAGCCTCAAACTGCAAATGGAGTAATCTGTACCTGCATTTACACATTTCCAAGGCTTGTCAAAAAGTTACATTTGCTTACTGCAGAGTTTCTGCATTCTTCTGCAAAACACACTGCCACTCTGGACATAACGACACTACAAGGGCAATCAAGATAAAACAGCAGCAGATGTTGTTTCTGTGCCCCTCTGCAAGAATTCCTGCCAGCTAGCTTTTCCTCCTCAAAATCTGCAGAAGTTGAGGCTCTGATGTCACCTTGCCTAGACAGCTCTGGGCCTTTTATGCTGTCTAGTGTTATTATCAGCCATGCAATAAGCATAGCTACATTTTCATCTAATGCTATTCACTGCATGTACTTAGTGTCTGCCTGTATCATGCCACTATAAGTGGTGGAGGAAGAAAAGAGTAAGCAAGAGGAATAACAAACAGGATTTTCTTGGAATAATGCTTCTCAGCCTTGGACTGATAATAGACTGCAAAAATATTCCTGTCATCACTGGCACACAGAGCTGCCTAGCTTTGTCACATTTGTTTTACTAATTGAGCAATCAATTATTAACATAGATTATTTTCACAGTCATAAACAACATCCCTTTCAGACACCTTGCTCGATCTGAGAGAGCCTCTGGTTCAACTTATACTCCCTCAAGAAACTCAACAGTCTTTGGTTTTCAATAATGCTACTTTCTTGTACTGTTTCAACTCCTTGGCCTTGACTTTGCCCCTAAATGCCACTTAGCACAGCCCAAGTAACTGTTAACTTATGTTCCTTAATTTCTCCATTTGCAAAGTCCCCCAAATCCCTCTTTCCTTACCAGCGCATTGACAGGGTAAGTTAAAATGCAAGTTAAGCGGTCTGTGCAATGCTCTTTGCCATTAGAGTTCATTTGGTCACAATATCCTTTGAATCTCACTATTTCACTCCACAACCAGTGTTTCTCAGGGGGTGCACGCTGTAAACCACAAAGAATCTTCCTACAAGATGAGAACGGCCCATCCCTGAGCTTCCCCAACGAACATCACCAATTTGAGTTTACACACATTAATTATGCCGCAGCCACCAGTAAATCTTGCTGAATCCCCCTCCTACAGTGGCAGCCCCTCTCCCTGTCCTGGCAGAGGACGAGCCCTTGTCCTTTGGAGGCAGAGGCCCTGAGCTTCAGCTGCTCAAGCAGGGCTCAAGTAGTATTTGTTCCAATGTGTAAAACATCACATCAAAGCTGAGCCCATAGGCTCTGCATACGTAAGTAGGCATCAGCCCGCATGGATAATTATTTTCAAAGCAAGATTTTTCTGTTATGAGGACACACTTTCTGAAAGACACGCCCCACCTTTTCAGCAATCTCACTGCAGTTTTGGTCCTAGCCAGGAGTCACACCGGGATGGATGTACGAGAAGGCAGGCAGAGGCAGGCATCCCTCCCAACATGCCCCAGGCACTTTCAGAAATGCCTCCAGAGAAGAATTTTCATTGGTGAGAGATGAAGGAAGGAGAGCTGGGTTGGGAATAAACTAAATCCAGATCCAAGTTCTCCCCCAGAACTGCCAAAGGACATAAACCTGAAGAACACAAACCCTATGCTGAGTTTGATGTGTTTGAGTCAGTTTGGCTTGGCAATCTACACTGACAGTGGTGAATGCAGCTCTCCTTCGAGAACACCTGCTCCAAGCTTCTGAACAGCTTTTGTAAAATAAGGCTGAGATGACACAAGTGTAGAAAGACACTAAATATGAAGAAAAAACATTACGAATCACTGCCCAATTCAGCAGTTTAATCAAATAAAGTGCAACACATCAGTCCAATGAAAAAGCATTTTATCTCAGTTAGACTGGGCTTTAAGAGACTGACAGTAATTAATCAGTGCTTTAAGCATTCAAGCACTTAATGCCAGGTGAGCTCTTACAAAACTAAAATATCTCCTCCAAGTAATCTACTTCTCTTCTTCCAGGCTGATGACACCAGAACAAGAGGACATGGCCTTAAGCTACGCCAGGGGAGGTTTAGAGTGAATGTTAGGAAGAGGTTTTTCACAGAGAGAGTGATCGCTCATTGGAATGGTCTGCCCTAGGAGGTGGTGGAGTCGCCATCCCTGGATGTGTTTAAGGGAAAACTCGATGAGGAGCTCAGTGACATGGTCTAATTGGTGGGGAGTTGGACTAGATGATCCTGAGGGTCCCTTCCAGCTCGGAATAACCTGTGAACCTGTGAACCTTACTTAAGTGAACCAAGCCTGGCTTCTCACCAGTACAATCCAAATAAGTAACAGATGGCTAAATGCAGGATCAGCAAAATTTGCAACAAGTTACAAAATTATTTTGCTTCCCTCTTCTACAAATTTGTGCAGGAATTTTTATCTCAAAGTAACCCTCAATAACTGGTTTTTTTTCCTTGGCATTGTTATATATACTGCAGTAACACTGAGAATGAGAAAAATAAAATCAACTGTTTTTTCCACATTTCATAAAATACTGATTCCCAAAACAGGTAAGATAGAGTATTGTAGAAAAGTACATAGTGTTTAATTGAAAGGTATGAGCAGCCATCTAAAGTGGGGGGGAAATGAATTTTAACTGATTTTATGATAAAAGCAGTATAACCCAATCACTACTGACTTTCTGTTTCACTTTTCCAATCCCTTGCTCATACAGAGGAATTCAACCATTTCCCATGTTTAAGCAGCTTTTGGTAACGTGATTAGCAACATTCCTTCTTTTTTCTTATGATGTATAGTTTGGGCATGATTCAGTGTCTAGAGTCTTAAATTATTAAGGAGACAAAAAGAGACAAGAAGGGAAAAAAGATAAGAAATGGATTACTCTTCAAGAAACTGAAAGCTCCTCTGGAGACCCTGGGCCTTCAAGTTCATTTAAACATTAACGAACTTTACATTTCAAATCATATCTAGGAGGACAAGTGATAGGATTACACAGCTAAATCTATAAGCATTGATTTTGTCTCAGTCACAGATGCACACTGTGCAGCATTGGAAAATCTGCTAAGAGGATAAGGTTATGACATACAGCAAATAGCATGCAGCTTCGGTTTAAATGTGTCTTTAAAAACACACACACACTCTCCCAAAAAATTTCCCCAAGTGTCATATTGTCAAGAAAATTAAATTAATCTCGAAGCATGTGCAGACCCTTCCTGACATTGGCATTTCATTTAGAGGTTGCTAAATGATCTGTGAGATTCACCATTGATAGAAAACATGTATTTCAATTGATTATTTGTAAAACTCACCATGTAGCTCTTCGCTCTAAAATTACCCTATTGTTTAGTACAAAACAAATTGTGTCGTGTATTTCAAGACCATCTTGTTATGTTCCCAGCTCAAACAATCCTAAGAGTCAACAGTGCACCATTAGGTTTAAAGCAGTATGTTTATATCACTTAGATTTTTGACTACTATGGAAAACATTATCTTGTTACCTAAATGATGGAGTAATGAACTCACAAAGCAGATCAAGAGCTACCATAACTTTATCGCATCCTCCATACCTACCCCTCAAAAAAGAACTTGAAGAGCCCTTAGTGAGAGCGGGAAATGGGCAATGTTAGATAATTCCTCCTATTTAACTTTCTGCCTTTCGGTCTCTATCTGCTTCTTCAGCATAACCAAGAATTACCATAGGCTATACAGTTAAGAGAGTAAGGCAGAGAAGGTGCTGCTTTCCTAAGGATTTAGGGCTGCCAATTTGAAACTCATTCTGAAAATCTCCAAAGGTGTTCTGCCAGATGACTTTAATTTAAACAAGTTCTGTTTCTATTTGAGTCAAAGGCAGTGACATGTTAACTCCTACCACATTCATTTGGAACTGCTGGTCCACAAACTTTTGCCCTTTAACTGCACTAAAAAAGTGTACAACTAAGTATTTCAATGCAGCTAACCTACTCTATTTTTTTAGGCTTTTTTCATTCTGTAAGAAACTATGTGCCATACAGTAACATGTCATTATGCTACATAACATCTCTCAAATTGAGAACTGTTATCAGAAGAGAATTCTCCCTGGCCCCTGTTATTTGACCCTTCAATGCTTGTCACTAACACAAGCGCTATATAAGGTCCATACAGTCTACAATTTAGTATAAACCTCTGCTGTGTTATTCAACTATGGTTTATAAGCTGGCCCTGTTGAGAAAAGGTTGATACTATTTAATCACAGACTTCTGTCAATCTTCTACCTTCTGGCCAGTCTGGATGAGCAAAGAGCTCCTGAAGGAGCTGGGGGAGAAAAAGAGGATGTACAACCTTTGGAAAAAAGGGGAGGTGAGTCAGAGTCTGTTCAAGGAAGCTGTGAAGCGGTGCAGGAGGAAAACCAGAGAGGCGAAAGCCCAGACAGAGCTCAACCTAGCTGTCTCTGTCAAGGATAATAAGAAAAGTTTCTACAAGTACATTAACAGTAAAAAGAAAGGCGGTACCACCCTCCACTCCCTATTGGATACAGAGGGCAATATAGTAACCAAAGACGAGGAGAAAGCAGAAATACTTAATGCACACTTTGCCTCTGTTTTCAATAGCAAAACAAATTGTCCGCAGGACAACTGGACCAGCGGTGGCACGGAGAGGGCTGGGGTGCAGGATAACCCCCTTGTAATCCAAGAGGAGGTCGTCAGGGACTTGCTGAGTGGCTTGG
>WEKX01006761.1:289968-321213 GCA_013390025.1 Pitta sordida
GACCTCTTCTTCCAGGCTGACGACACCAGAACGAGAGGGCACGGCCTCAAGCTACGCCAGGGGAGGTTCAATCTTAACATTAGGAAGCGGTTTTTCACAGAGAGAGTAATCGCATATTGGAATGGGCTGCCCAGAGAGGTGGTGGAGTCACCATCCCTGGAGGTGTTTAAGAGAAGACTGGACGAGGAGCTTAGTGACATGGTCTAGCAGGGAGGTGTAGGGCTGGATGACGTTGGGCCCCTTCCGGCTCGGAGTGGCCTGCTAGACTGTGAGGGATCCAGGTTGGTGTTATGCTCTGCGATGTGCTCTCGGTCTCCTTACGGGTGTTAGATGGTGAGTTGGACTAGATGATCCTTGTGGGTCCCTTCCAACTCATAACATTCTGTGATTCTGTGATTCTGTGGTACACAGCAAATTTAAGAGAACTACCTATTTACAGAAAATACTGAGATGTATTAGTAGAATTTGGTATCAAATGCTTTTCAGTTGTGAGTCTCCAGCAGTGTGCACTTTTTGTCATCTATGCAGAGGATTGCTAAGTGAGAGGACACTTTGACAGCAGACAGGATGTGGTCTGGTCTTTTTCAGACAAACCTGATGCTAAAATCACAACCAGTTTGCACAATGTTGTTGTGTCATTTCCCCTGACCCTTCCCTCCTGTTGTGGTTTGACCCGGGCTGGATGACAGAGATTCACCCACAACCTCTCTGGGAGAAAAAACTGGGAAAAAGGTTTATCACAGGCAAAACAAGACAAGTTACAAGTGAGGAATATAAAGGATTTAATTATTAACTAACATGATCAGAGCTTAATGTGAGAAGCATCATTTTACAGGCAACCTTTTCCCCACCACCCCTCCTTCTTCTTGCCACAGATCTCATAATCCCTTTTTTCCTCCAGCAGACAAAAGGGGTAGGGGAAAAGCCAGGCAAATTGGTATTTCTGACCAGTTTTAGGGTAGGAAACCATCTCTCTGCCTTTTCATAAAGTCCTCTCTCTCTCACGAGAGGAAAAAGTTTTTCATGTCCCCTTCCCAAGTGAGATCCCAACTCAGGGACGACAGCTCTTCCATTCTCTGTTGCCCAAGAGTCACAGCACAGGATGCAGTCTTCTAAGCACTGGCTTCCCTCTTCATTTATGAGCCCATCCCAAAGTACATAGATCAGATCCTACCATAATGCAATTCTGTCACAAAGCATCTGTCCAAAGGATCTCTGCTGAGCTCTCAGCTCCGGCGGCCAAGTGTTTCTCGGCTCGAAGATTATCTGCAGCTTTCCATCATGATCCTCCAGGTTCAGCGTGGTCTCAGGTAGATTCTGCATCGCTGGTTTCTCTCTCTCTATTCCATAGGTTTGCAGGCAGACAGTCTGCATCACTATGGTCCATTCTACAAGCAGCAGCGAGACGCCTGGAACCCTTCCTACCCCTCCTCCACCTGGCCTCGCCTTTCTGCCTTCATGGCTGTTCAACCTCTCACAGGTGCTGCTCTGGCCATCTTCTTTGCTGTTTCTCTACTTTTTTTCTCCTTTCTTAAGTATGTTATCACAGAGGCGCCTCTATCTGCTTCTGACCTTGCCAGTGGCGGAGGCTCAGGCAGCAGCTGTTTGCCCCCCACCACTGCCAGAGGGAAAAAACCCCACTCAAACCAGGACACCTCCTCTTCTCTTATACCCATGGTGGTTTGGACCAGGAGGTCTGACTCTCCCAGCTCCCTACATGAGTCCCATCTGCATGTTTCTTGTCCTCTAACCTTGAAATAAAGTGGTACTGGGGGATCAGACACTATTCAGTGTAAAGTCATGGAGCAGCAACCTTCAAATCCAGATGCTGCTAGTCATCCAGTGCTTAAATTTATTGTCCTATAAACAGGCATTCAAAACCAAGAGAACAAACTAATGCAATTTTGCCCAGTAGTGGGATTGGCAAAGTTAGATTCTGATTTAGCCCACACCTGATCTGTGGTCTTAGGTCTTTAACACAAATCAAACACAATCTTTAGGTTTCACTTGTAGAAAACACCAAACCAGACCCAGTGAAACATACACATATATAACCTCAAAAAATGGGTCAACTCTGCAAAGTAAGCAGGTGCCTGTGTTAACATGTAGGCATATTTTCATGTGTGTGTGGGAAGACAGGATTTAGGTTTTACAATTTTCAACTTAATTTTAGAGGGAAGGATTATTTTCAGCATCTTTACATACTCTGAACTGAAATTTTAAAGACAAAATTCAAGGATTTTACTGAGCACCATGAGGTCTGACAGACATACAGTACCTGTGATCACATATGATCTTTGATAATCTAGAGTTATTTTACTAAAATCTGAACTCTGTGTTATTATTATTATTATTATTATTATTGGACCAAGCATCATGACAACAAAGTATCCAATCTCTGAGATGCAGTAATTGATTAAACAAATAATTCAACGAAAATGGCAGAGATCTACAGATCACTCATAATTTTTACTGAACTTCTGATACATTGATTATATATACCCAAGTGGGAGTGGGCAGAAATTCAGATGGAATTTTAAGATACGCACTGATTCTGCACACAATGACCCACATCTGGCTTAAAAATTAAATTAAAAGCACTTTGCATACTTGAACCTGGACACCTTCCTTAAAGTTACAGCTCCGGCTGCAGTGCTGCATTACAGCACAGGGAGTCAACGTCCAGGAGAAAAGTTAGACAACCAAAAATCACAAAAATCACTGGACCAGCAAATCTGAGTGGTCACAACATCTGAGCTTGCTGTCTCAGAAATGTTAGCAATACATAACTTCATAATGCCAGGTTTTAAAAATAAGAGTGCCTGTATGTACAGGCATAACAAGCAAAACTCTGCTTTCAATCTGCCCACTATATATCTAAACCAGACCTATCAACTTCTGTAGAAATATACCGGATCTGTATCACTGCAAATTAAGTATCAATTAATCAGAAAGATTTGCACTTGGTTAAGAAAACACAGAATTAGGCAAGAAAGTATCTGTCTTTAAAACTTTAGGACTTATAGAAAGATTTCAAATATCTGCAAAAACTTGCTGAATATTGGAGAAATATGAATTCATCTCTGACCTTTGTGAGCTCCTATACTACCAATTTTCAAAATATGAGTAATTTCTATTGTTGAAGAACTTTTTTTTTTAAACCTCAACAGTTAAAACCCAAAGCATTTCAGTGGTAGAGCACTAAATTTAAGGTACAGGGAAAGGTTATGTAATGTATACAAAGACATGTGAAATAATTCAGGGAATGTTGTTGTATGAAAGCTGCATTTCCACCCTCTCCTGTCCTCTTTTCAGATAATGATGTTTGAGTTTGTCTTTGCTTGTAGGATTTTCCCAGCACTTTTAGAAGGTAAGTGCTTCTGCCCTGAGTAGAGATCATGTGCTTTATAAAAAAAGAAACAGATATATTAAAACCTGGATAATCCCAATCCCCATCCCCTGTAAAATCATAGTTCTACTTTGTATTTTAAATCCCTCAGGAAGTTCAGATTAGTGTTTCAACAGCACACACATAACACTGTTTACTCTGGTTACAGGACACTCTTTAAGTCACTTGAATACTCCAACATCTGGACAAGCCAACCACCGATTAACCAGGTCAGTGTGTACACACACTCTTTCTTTGAATAAGTATTGGTAAGATACCCTTTGCATGGCTGCACAGACCCTGCAGAGTTTTTCCAATATCTGTCATCCTGCCACCATGCATTAATGAATATGATGAGACCATACATCACCATTTTCCTTATCTTCTCAGGCACTTTCCTAATAAGAAACCTACAACATCTGATGCATAAAGAAAAACCAGCCAAGCACAGGTTTATTTGAATAACACGCCAAGTGGATGTCCTCCTGGCAGCAGTGTTTGACAGTGATCCTTTTGGCAAGAGGATAAATAGCGTGTTCCAATTCTTGATAACCTTTTCATTAAAGAAATTTTTCCTCATGTCCAATTTAAACATGCCCTGGTATAACTCAAAGCTGTCCTCTTGTCCTATCTTTTGTTTCCTGGGAGAAAAGAACCAACCTCCACCTGTCTACAACCTCATTTCAGATACTCATAGAACACCCTCAGAGGCAACAGGCTGTTGATTAATAAGACATAAGAAATATTTTCTTATTTACAAAAAAAGTGAAAAATTATTATTTATACAGTTAGATTTACTATATCCATTTGAAATTATTCCATTAATTTCCATTGAAGGTTCTGTTCATTTATTAGCTTAAGGTATTTACACAAAATACTACTATAATCTCTTTGTTACCAACTTGAATTTTGATTACTTTTAATCACCACAAATATTAAATTAAAATAGACAAAAATCTCTCTCCAATTGCATACTATTCTGCCATTTTTTCACAGCTACCTTTGCACAGCTTGGTGAGACAGCTACAAAGGTTCTCACTGTGTCATGTAGGTGTAAAAAGCTCCATCAAAGAAGACTTAAAAATAATAACCTGGGGTGTCCCACTGACATAATGACTTCATCTGTAGCTTATCTAGAATCAAACTTAGCCTGTACATGATGCCCATGGGCTTGCAGTCACAGTCCCTGCCTGACAGTGTTCTGTGACTTAGAATGAGTGTCAGTGGCACCAGCACGATAAAGGGGGTTGGCTTTTTTACCATGCCCTCAAAACATCTTTTTCTACTGTTTTTTGATCACTTGTGTTTCCATTATTTTAACAGTTGGGGAAGCTAAATCTCTCGTAAAACTTAAGGATTTCTGTATCAATGGTTGACTTCTATCAAATATGTATTACATCTATCAATGATTACATAGAATCACAGAATTAACAAGGTTGGAAAAGACCTTTGAGATCACCAAGTAAAACCTATTACCTATCAAAATCCCATCATCTAAACCATATCACTCAGTGCCTCACACAAGGTAGTTCAATAGCTGAACAAAACTCACTAAAGTCCTGCTTCACTCTACTGTACTGGGTACAGAAACAGTGCCAATACTCACTATTCAGTAAGCATACACAAACACTTTTCGAGGAAGACTGCATACTGTAGGTGACCTATTTTTATATAAACATGGCAAGCCTTACCAGTGATGTTACCTAAAAGCATGCTCTGAGAAAAAAGCAACCTGATAAATATCAGATTTAGAAGGAGGAAAATAGTAAAATAGGAAAAGCCATCACAGCTGAACCATTGGGTTTGGTTTTTTTAAACTGTGCAATTGTATTACATAATAATATTGTGCAATGATTTTGTAGCTATAAAGACCACTTCTTGATTAAAAGCTCAATGAACTATTCATTATACCATTTTAGTGGATTAGTTATATAAATCCAGATTTGAAATAGACTTTGTTGTATAATTCTCTGACAATCTCAGTAAACCATAGACTATATCAGTGCAGACTAGACATGCTTAAAGTGCCAGTTCTGTCTATCTACAGACGCCTGTGTATCCTTGCTAGAAGCACCAGCCACCCAAGTTCGGCTCTGGTAATTCCTGGCTTCCATCCCTGTTTTTTCCACCAAGCTGACAAATGATTTCTCAGGCCAAGAGTAGCACGTACTTCACCTGCACAAATGTACTGTTTTTCTCTCCTCCCAGCGTTGAGCTGATTCCCTGATTGAGGCATGGTATTGGACAGATAGACAGCTGAAGAGACAAAAAAGTCGGTCTGGCCTGGGACTGGAACAAATACCAAGAAAAAACTCAGTGATTGGTTAAGAAGGAAGATAAGGAACATTAAGAGGCAACGTGAGGAGTTTTTTGCTGCTGGGACTCCGTTTTAAGGTCCCTTGTGACAAAGAAAGGTCTTCCCTCTCCTCCATTTATCCATCTGCCAGCTTCTACAAGCACTAAAAATTCATGCCCAATTTTTAAAATGTATTAATTCCCTTTAGTTATTAAATTACATCTTAAAATGCAACATATGGGGAGCAATCTGCAGATGGGAGGGTGAGGAGAGCACAGCATTTTACTTGGTCCATGAGCTTAATGGAGTTCAAAAAGAGAGCAATATTTTGCATCTTGGAAAGGAAGACACAAGAACAAGCTATATTTTAAACGTATCAGTTTAGAATGCATCAATGCAGGAGTTGATAAATTTCAAAATAACAGCAGCAGAGAAATTTAATGCTGTGCTCCTCAAGCTGCTGAGTTGGAGGACACTTTATTACACTGAAATATATACAAATAGAAATACATATAAAGCAGATATACCACTACCTCAGTCTGTTTTTTGTTTTTTTTTTTAATCCAGAGCTGGTAATTTCAGGTCAATTCCTGGGCAGCACAGTGGCTTTACTTCTTTTTAGTGGTCCATCACCAATCTCACCAAGAGTCACTAAAAGTCACCTCAAGAGAGTGGTTCCCTCATAGCTGGTGGATCAACAACAACCCTGTTAGCAAGTCTTTGCCCTGGTTGAGGAGTGGCATTGGAAAAGCAGGTCTTTAAGATGAAAGAAAGCACAATACGTTGTTGAGTTGCTTGCAGGAGTAAACAAACAAAATTAAAAAGTCATCAGTCTTATAATGGGAAAATCAGAGTTTGGATATGATATTATGAATAACATCTTTGACATAAGCTCCGCTCCTGTTCCACACCTTTTGCATGCCCTCCATACCCAAGAGGTTTGATTCTAAAGCTGAGCAAGTTCTGTGCAAAGGCAAAGGTTGCTCAACAAAAGCACGTTCCATTGCAGCTGTTGATAACAGCAGACTAAAGTCTTCCAATTTTGTAGGAACCTAGCCAATAAACTGAAACAGATGTTGCATAGCCTGATAAGGGGAGGAAGGTTGTTGTCTTTCCCTTGAGCAAAGACAAAATGACAGCTGAGTTTTAGGATGTGTGGGAGAAAAAAAAGTAGTACCTTGACATTTTCAGCTCTTGCTGGTCCAGGGGAGTGTAAATCCCACTCTGGCACATTGGACTGTCTCCTGTGTTATACAATGTTGCAACCAGGGTGGTGTGTGGGAGAACCATCATTCCTATCATTCATCACCTTCACTTTGATAATCTCCAGACACCTGAGGGTGTTTATGACTAGCCTTTTGAGGTCCTCTCAGGTTCTTCACCTTGTGTCACTCCTGCATGCCACCAAGCTAACAGGCCCTAGCCATTAAGCTGTGCAAAGTCTGCTCAACTACCAGCACAAAAGAGAGATTGCCTACCTCAACCAACGTTGACCCTCCCCCTGAAGACTCTCTGCTTTGAAGACCTCTGCATGGAAGCTTTCACTAACTTTTGCCACCAATCCTATTCAGTAAGGGGATCTTTTGGCAGAGCCAGCTTAACTGTTAGAGCTGCTAAAGGGACAAAAAGGAAGTACAGATCTGAAATATCTAATTTGAAAGACAGAAAAATTGCAAATGGATATACTAATTTATTTGTATTAAACAAAATAAAAAAAGCTACAGTGAATATTATTGGTCTAGAAAAAACAATCACTTGGCACCACCTCTTATGTGCCCCATGAATCCTCAACACAGCATCACCTCACTATGAGGATAATGCTGGAGAAGAGATGCAGGGGTAGCATTCACCAAAATCTGCCCTGTTTAGAAGAAAAAAAATTGAGCAACCATGCTGCCTTTTAGAAAACAATGAAATTGTTAAAATCTGAGGGTCCCAAATCCCTTTATCAGTATGGAGAACTAATCACAACTGGAAGCTTAATCCTTTTCAACCTTCTCTTTCCGCCTGTGTTTATCGAGAATAGAGAGCTAAAAACACGTAAACTCTCCTGTAGGCCAAGGAGAGTTGTTGCACTTATTCAACAGCTAAAGCCACTCTTCAGCCCCTCTTCCCAAGTATGACTTAATATTTTCTGGCAGAACCATCTTCAGGGATGTCCTTTCATACACGAGGACACAAAATGTGTCTCTAGCTCTGGACAGACTCTGTCCACCCTTTCTCAACCTCTTTTCTCCCCACATTCACCCATTTTTCCCCCCATTACCTTCCTTCCCCTATTCAATATGATTTATTACTCATTTAGTGAAGTAATAGCTTAAGTTGTGATGATTACAAAGATGAAGACATAAGACTAGATAGCACTGGAAAATAGTAATGAGAAATACTAACACAAGGAAGAAGCAATTGGAAGAATTACTTGTTGAAGTTATTTAGTTGCCTTAGCACAAACACGTGTAACGTTTGCTGCAGAGGCTATCTTTTGTTCACATTCCCTCTCTTTGTTTTATCTTAACTCCTGTAGCTTGTGACATACTTCCTTACTCCCATTCCATTCATTCACTGGTATAGGACATATACTAGAGTCTCACACTAAGGAAGTGGTTGAAGGAAGCTGGTGTAAATAATGTGCTGAGCTTTATTTTAACTTAGAATGAAAAGCATTCTACTCCACAGTCTGTTTGCTGAATTCAGTCTCTGCTCTGGTCAGCACACAGCTGCATTCTCAGTACCCCTGTTTGGATCATGGTACTACTGGATCTTGAATAGAAAACATGGGAAAAACTGGATTGAAAAGTCTCCTCAATAGATCATCTTTTTGTTGCTTTACAAATGAAGCACTTGCTGTAGTAATATGATTAAGTACATTTTTTCAACTGGTTAAGCACACACAACTCCCATCTTGCAGAATGCCATGCCTTTTCATGGCAACAAACCTAAAAATGTGCTGAGGAAACTAAGGGATCCCTGAAAAGTCCACTTGCTCATCCTATCTCATCTATTTTTTAACACCAGCAGAAGAAACAAACCCGTGTCTCTCTCTCTTACGTACATTCATAACCATTTTCTCTCACTATTTGCTTTTGATGAGACAGAAGCAAAGCAAGATAGTTCAAGTAATCACGTGTTTTATATAAAGGCCATTGTATGTTGCAAATGTCGTATCAACAGGTATTCAAACCTATTGCAATCTGTGCTATACCGCTGTGAAGTTAACAGACAGGCAGTCACTAATGTCAAAAAAGAAACACAAGCCTTCAGATGATATAAAAATGCAGAGGGAGCTGGAACTGTTTTGCCACCAAAATCTAGTTCATTATTTTTTCTGTCCCAAGAACTGTGATACAGGGTTTCTGCTGAGCACACAACTGTGCTTGAATACTAGCTGCCAGTTTGCTCTTCAAGAAGGATTATTTTTAGCACAGCTCCTATTCCTGTTGCAGATTTATTTAATTTATTTTTTAATAAAAATCTCATCAATAAATTTGAGCTAGTTTCCTTAGAGAACCTATGAAAATTATTGCAAAGAGAAGTCCACTCTGGAGAACCCCAGTGAGAACATTAGAAGGAGCAACTTTTTTCCCAGTGGAAGTAAGAGCTCTTTTCTACAAAAACCTGTCTTAAAGTCCATTACTGTATTCCCATCCTACCACGTCCTAGACTGTCAGTAAAATTATGGATGGGTCTATGATATCAAAGTGAGTTTAAGGTCTTTAAAGAACAAAGGTGGTAGAGAAACTGACATCAATATTGTTTTAACTGGCACCTGACTTTATGGGAAATTTCATTTCAAAAAAGCACATCTGTAAGTTATGAAGACATTTATGTGGGATCACTATCATGAATTCTATTTTTCTGAATAGCCATGGGATGAAAAGGCTCCATTTGCCATCTTCATGGCCAACATATGCTAAGTGAATACCTATTAGGTTGAAATGTTACACTAACTCCTCTCAACCTTGGGAAGATCCTAGAACAGGTTTATAAGAACAGCAAAAAGAAGAATAACTTAAAAATGTGAAGGTCTATGTTTCAACAAAACCTGCATTTAGAAAATTTTCTCCCTCTCAAATGCATTAGAGGTCACATTTTTTTCTAGAAGCTCTGGTGGATGATCTTGAAGCATTTTGATACTCCTTCATGTATTTTTATTGGGTATTATTTCATCTAGCATCCTTTTCTAACCCATTACCTTTAGACTTTTTAGCAGTAAATAGGTCAAATTCTTATAGCTGGCACATGCTCCTTTCTAAGTGTGTTCCGCATAACTGTATTTTTCTATCTTGTGTTATTTCAGTTTCATGACTCAAAGTAGAGTTTTTTGATGTTTTATTATGGACAGCTGTTCTGTAAATTACAAAGGATTTTATGGACTATCGGAAGTGATTCACAGGCAATCTGCTTTCTTAAGATAACTTACTAAAGGTCTAGACCTTGAGGCTTGCAGGAAGACTCTTGAATTTAAAAAAGATTAAAGTTATGATAATTGTGTGCCATTATGAAACCTGTTCTTGGCAAATTAAACTGAGAACTAAAGGTGTATGTCTTTGTTTAAGATAAAGATTTCTTTGGGCTTTTTTTGTCTTTCAACTTACATGTCACATAGCTAATCACAATGATATGACACAACAAGTAACAATACTATACTATTTCTCTCTAGACAAATTATTTACTTCTTTGTTGAAAAATAGTTACTGGCATTTGGGCAATTTTTCTTTTACGTTAGTAATCGATATTTGAAACTGTGATCAATGCCAGTTGCCTAAGAAGCATTCACTTAAAAACGGAAAGGCTATTTATTTAATGTTCAGTTGTTCAGAATGAACATTTTTCATGTTTCTTTCATAGCCAGAAAACTGGAAATTACATTCTTAAAAGACAGACAAAACCCGTAAAACAAAACAAGAACCAAGATACTCTTTTAACCTCCATGCTTTCTGCCCGTACTCCTGCCTCACAAAATGAAACCTGATGCTGTCAGCAAAGAGCTGATAGGGAATAACTCATCATCACAGCGTGTCTCAGATTACCATAAGGAAAACTCCTTCGTATCACTTAACAAAACTAAATCTGATGTCTTTTAATTTGATAAAAATTCGATGACTTTTGATTGCTAATACAACTCCGAAGTTGCTGTTTACTGTATCTGCCGCTTCAGAGTCAAAGCAGTACCTTCAAAAGGCAATTAGCCCTGGATCTGCAGTCATTAAATCATTAGTCATCCCCAGAGTCTCATATGCAGAGTCCTCAGGATCTCATCATTTGGTACTGCAGCAGTGAATCAGCCTTGGTGGAAGAATGTGCATGTATATGTTGAGATGGGAGAGATGCTGCACTTTCCTCAGACAGAGAACAAGATGGAACAGTGATCTCATCCAGCATGGCAAGTCCTTTGTGTCTGACCGAAGCACACAGTGTAAATTAATAGCTGTTTTTCACAGTTGCGTCAGTGCATCCCATCCTCCGTACTTTCTATATGTAAAGGCTCAAATGCCACTGCTCCAGAGAAATTTAAAGCCAATGCAAGATGCTCCTCAAGACTACTCGCACATGGCTCGCAAGGAAAGACAAAAATACTCAGTTATGACTCCTGTGAGAGAGATCTTTTTTAAATCAATGATTATCTCTTTATACTATTTTTATCTGCTCTGAAAATAAGGCTGCTGAGCTGAGAGTGAGGAACTGGGAGTGCACTGTGTGCATGCAGTTAAAAGCAACCGTGTGGTGCTGGGAACTCTGAAGAAACAAAAAACAGAATATGAACCAAAAAATAACCTCACTCTCTTCCATTCGCAACACCTTAAAACAACAGGCTGTGAAAATGGTTTCATTAAAAAATAACAAGCACATGCTCACCAGGGGATAGATCAGGGCAAACTGAATAAAAAATTCTTCAATCATTGCTGAAGTAGGTCAACCAGAATTAATTCAAAGGGCAAACATTCAAACTGAGCCTGCCACCCCCCCACCTCAATCCATCTCCCCGCAGCATGTCTTTCTGCCTGCTCTTTGACAAGGCCAGGTGGAGACCCAGGCTGACTTATTACTTCATTTTGTACATTGCACTCACCAGGGTGGGTCTCTTTCCCTCCTCAGTGTAAACCAATGGGACACAGATTTCCTCTGGATTTACACCAGTGTGAAAAAGAACACAGCAGAGCCTGGCGTTATCTGGGAACATAAAACACTGAGCAGCGTGGCTCCCCAGCTCAGACCAGTCCTAAGGGCACCATCGTCATGCAAATGTCTGCCAAAAAGATATTCACACTGGCAGAGAAGCCAGAAAAACGTACAGAAAGCAAACACCAAGAGATAGGAGTCAGAGGAAGAAGTCTATGTAGCAGCTATCTGCAAAACAGAAAAACCTGGGCTGCTCAGCCAGGATCCATATCCTGCTACCAGTACAGTGCCTTGGGATGTGATGTCTTAGCTGGAAACACTGGCTGGACCAGAGCATTGCTCTCTTCAGCTGACCTTCTGTTGGCATGAATTACCTCTGATGTATTGTACAGTATTAAATGACTTAATGGCTTTAAGCTATAAGGGTTTGGCAAGGAGAAAAGCTGGTATTGCACTAGATGTTCTTCAAAACTTATTTATCTTGCAGCAATGGCTTTTATGAATTGTTACTGAGCTTTAAATCTCCTCCCTCTTCTCCCAGGTGAGCTGTCATTTCACTTACAGTAGGAGAAAATAATTTGGGTCATCACAAAAGAAAACCTTTCTTTTCTTTAGCTGACACTAATAATAATAAAACACATTAACCTCCCCTTCTCCACCCCATCAGCCTTTTCAAACCTAACCTCATGACTGAGCTTTGAAATACAGGTGGGAAAGGTTAACTCTGGGGGGTGTAGTCTCTCAACTGTTTTATTCAACATCCCATCTAATGAAACAGCTGTCACACTTTCTGTCTTTTCCCTCCCACCGCCCTAAAAAGCCAATTAACCCTATCCCTAGAAGAGCACATCCTGATGCTTTAAGGTATAATGAAGATGCGTTACTTTTCCTCTACTGCAAGTGATGACACAGTCAGATCAGAGGCAAGAGGTTGGATGACGAACTTGGTGGCATGACCTAGGTATTAGGGTAGTGTGTTATAGGTAGGATGGTGTGTTGGTAGCAGGATGACAACAAGTTAGGCAACAGGTTAGGTAACAGGTTTGGCTAGGTTAGGTAATACATGATAGGTTGGACTTGATGACCTCTATGGTCTTTTCCAACCGCAGGATGGCAACAGGTTAGGTAACAGGTTTGGCTAGGTTAGGTAATACGTGATAGGTTGGACTTGATGACCTCTATGGTCTTTTCCAACCTTACTAATTCTGTGATTCTGTGAAGATCATTAAGCTGTGCCTGGATTTCCAGTCTGTCGATGGCACTACCCCAGATGGAAAGGAATCACAGTATTTTGGGCAACAACCAGGCACTCCCTCAAGCATGAAAGGGAGCTAGCTGCTGCTTTGCTATCTCTGCAAGTATCAATCAGCCCTTTTAGTCAAAAGACAAGAAAAATAACATGAAGCTCTGGTGTACTTGGCACTTACCCCAAAAAGCACTTAAGGGAACTGGGATGCTTACAATACCTGTTTCAGATAGCCTGTAAGATGAAGGCAACCAAGCTCAAAAAAGTTAGAGGCTTTCTTCTTTGGGACAGAGATCCTTCCTTATACATACCACTTAAATCACAAAAGCTGGATTCTACTTCCACTGGTATCAATAGGGATTTTGTCCTTGATTTTAGTGAGAGTTTTATCCTCTCCTAAGAGAAAATCAATGCCCTATAATGCAGCGCAGACATGAGATTGGGTTGCTAGTGGCCCTCCACCAGGAGACAGATTGGGGCCATAGTTTCAGCCATGCTCTTTTGTAAAGCCAACATCAACAGATAAAGGAGCAATTCCATGCCGTCTCCTGCGCTGCAGCTATGTGCAGTCTTTCAGTGTATAATTTCCAAGAGACACATTTATAAACCTTACCAGATTACCCAAAACACGAGACTGAAAAAAGCCTGCCAGTGTTTGCCTTATAAACAGACCTTATAACCAGCTTTTTCCTACTGTTGCTGCTAAGAGCATTGCCTGCCCGACGGTAGGTAAGCCAAGACGAGGCGTGCATCCCACCAGTGAACAGCACTGCACTCCTCTGCCCTGTCCTGCCAGGGGAGGCAGAAAATTCAGTGGCCAGACAATTTACATCTCACATATCGTTGTGCATTACAGTTGCAGTCATGCTGGTGCAATACAAAGCACAATGCGCCCCCAGCTAAATTCAGTACTTAGGATAAATGGAGTCAAACTTTGTTGATGTGCAGGGGAAAGGATGACTGACATTATGGTCTACCTCGACTATCTACGCATGATCCTGAGGGAATAGAGGACATATTCAAATGAGTTAATCTGTGCAAGGCAAGGAGTGTGGATCATTTTATTGTGCTATTACAAAAAGATTATTATCAAAAACATTATCCTAAATTCTCATTTATATTTAAGAGCAATTTTACTACTAATTGTCTGGGTTCCCTTTACTCCATAATTCAGCATGTCCAAGCCCCTTTCAGTTTCATGAAACTGGCATCTTTATTACAGCCTTGGGCTACAATTTTCCAACAAGAATTGTCTAAATGCAAGGGTTTTCTCCTTTTCCTGTGTAAAACGCTATTCTCTATTACCTGAGAGTGAGCTCCCAGGAGGCAGGAGAGGAATTTGTACTACAGAGTATCTGCAAATTGAGGCAAAGGTATCCAGGTCCATCATTAACCTCTCCCACACAGGCTTTCAGATAGCCTGGCAAATTAGGAGAAGGTCTTTCCCACCCCTTCTCACGGACAGGAACGCTCCCCTGCCGAAGACCAAAAAAAAAATTTGTCTCCCCTTCAAACGTGAAAATAATGAAGCTGACAATTTGGCTTTATTTCTCTCATTTCTGGCATATAGATTTCTTTCCTACATTAATCATCCTTAAAGGGTCCTCATAGCATCTTCTGTGTATCAGAAAGTCCTTTTCTTTTGTTCCTGCAGTTTAAACCCACGAAGTCATTTTGGCATGCCATGTGTTCTTGTTCAGATCTCTGTGTAGAGACAAGACAACACACCACAGTTCTTAATTTAAAACAAGAGTACAACTATTATCCATTTGTACTCTGCTTTCTCTTGCCAATTACATGTACAGTCAGCCCTCTTGCACTTTGCAATCCCCATATTGCAGCTTCAGATCTTAGTGGCATGATTCTTTAGCAATGTAGGAGACCCGTTTCGCAACTGTGTATGCGTGACCTGCCACGGCGGCGGCCACAGTGGTGGCACAGGCAGCGGCACGGGTGGTGGTGGTGGCGCTGGCAGCAGCAGGGGTGGCACAGGCGGCGGCATGGGTGACGGCAGCGGGGGCAGTGGCCACCACCACAGTGGTAGCAGGGGCAGCACGGGTGGCGGCCGGTGCGTTGACGCCATTCAACGTGGAAGTAGGGCTACGCGGATCCTGATTAAGACCGCGGGTCCATGTTACAGGAGACCCGACTGTATATCAAAGACTTTACTGCACTGGTTTTAAAACACACATAAATGGAGCATCTGAACTTTGTCTTAATGAGATAAAGTTGGGTCTACACTTTTTCAGCAGAATTTTCTGTATAATTGGTAGCAATGATTTCAGAAGTAAGTCCTTGCTCTGCCAATAGCACACTCCATGAGGAAATGAGGGAGCTGGGGAAACAAGCTTTCCTTCTGAGGAAAAGTTGGCTTTTGTCTAATTAGAATAAAAATTACAGCAGAAGTTTGAAGTCCCATTATGCTGACCTCTCAAATTCTCTGAATACTGTGGAAGAAAAGATATCCTCTTTTGAAACTCCAGACTGTGAGATATTTGGATTTAGAGATGAGCTTTATAATCTCAGGCACGAGCCTCTCTTTCCTGCTCCTTTAGGATGCCTTGATACAAAATTCTTGGCAAACATCAGAAGCTAACACTTTATCCCCACTGCACTGAATTATCAATCCAACTCTTAAAACAGGAAGACTTCCTATTCAGCTGAATGCTGAGAATTTGGAAGAGATGCTCACAAATCTTTTGTGAAAAATCCAGCTTTTTGATCCCATGGAGGAAACCAGATCTCAGCCTGCTTTTAAAAAGCAGTCTCTAGATGTTTTCTTTGCAAAGTTGGACTTGAGAATGTCTGTGCTGCAGACTTCTAGCTGGAAGTGAAAGGAGTACAAGTAGGACATTATTGCTACCCTGAATAGAGAAGATAAAGCAGACTTTTCCCATATCACATACTTTGAAGTGAAATGGATCAATTAGTTTGGGGTTTATAGCAAGAGTCTCCTTCAGAAACATTCTCCAAATCATTAGTTACAGTCTGTGCATAGGAAGGGAGACAAATTGATTTCCTAGCGTTGCTTCAAGGCTTCATGGCTGAAGTTCTTTTCACACTTCTACCTACCATTTATCTCATGTTTGGTGAGCCATCCCACACTCTTTTCTTTACCATCTTTTCATTTTTTTTGTCAGAATAAAATGAGCAAAAGTGAATCCCTTAATGAAGGTGAAAAGGTACAATAGACAACATTACCTCCTCCCTAACAAAGTGCAGCATTTCAGCAATACACTTATCTTTCTCTGCCACACAGACATCTTTAGCCATCTCTATCTTAAGTGCTGCTTGGCTCTGTAAGGTTTATTATGCTCATTACATATTTGTGCTGGGATGAGAAAGGGAAGCTACCTGGATGCCTGAACTAAGCTGTGACATGTTGCATAAACACTCCAGGAGACACGGTCACAGTGACCATTACTATACAAGCAAAAGAATGTCAGGCAGTGCTTATCTGACACAACTGTGAGCGATTCACATTTTTCAGATCCATTCCTTCCAGCCAAAGGGCTGAATTTATTCCAGAAGACCTTTAGTGTGATCTTACGTAGAAGGGACAGGTTACCTTCCGTCCCTTTATCTCCTCTAGGGGTGGCTGAGGTTAATCCAAAATGAGTACTTACCGAGTTGATCTTTGCATGCATTCCATTGCACCTGCTGATCCTGAAGCACATTGCCCAAGTTTCTAGCTTTCTTAGGAAAATTTGATGTGCTGTGTAGCTGCATAAACAAGTTCCTGTTGTGCCAGCAGTCACCTCTTTCCTCCCACTCTTATCTAAATGTGTTTAATGACACCCACTCTAAGTCTGAACCCAGTGGTTTCATGTTAATAATGTTCTTTTGCGCTGAGGCCCAGATATCAGTCTTTGCATTCTTTTTTCCCTGCCTGTAATCTAGGTAATCTAATTCCTTCTCTCAATCTCTGAACAGATCTAACTTCACTCTCACCCTCTTGTTAACAAATTTAACGTACAAACTTCGTAAGAACTCTGTAACAAGATATTTGAAAAAATAGCTATATTTTTCTTATTACATGTTCTAATGACACAGTAGTGGGTTTTTTTCTGAATTGTTTTAAATGTTTTTGTTAAGACAGTCAAAGACTTGTAGGACATCAAAAGTAGTATGTTAATTTATTAAAACAGAATACACCTATTTTCCTACGATGAAGATTAAATTCACTGGCCACAATATAATTCTTGCCACTATTTTTCTCTTTTAGGAAGTCTTTTCAATTGACAAGTATTTTCATTTAAAAGATGAGGTTGTTCTCAGTGACAATTTATACAGAACTTTATAGCAATTTTTTTCTGGGTTTTTTTTTGTTTCTTTGTTTGTTTTGGGGGTTGGGTTTGGGGTTTTTTTTTAATCTCAGATGAATGCCATCTGATCCCAATGATTTACAGACACTTGATTTCTTGAGTTTTTCCATTTCACAGACATGAATACATATATATGGACATATATGGAGAGAACTTTTTTTGAAATATCAGACAAAGGGAGCACTTCATCTTTACTCTCCAGAATTTCCTCACTTCAAATTTATTCATCATTCTCAGTACCAAAGACCAAGGAAAGGAAAATACTGAAAAGCTACACAGATCTTCCCAATTCTCATTAAATGGGTGCTAATGAGTGTATCATAAGCTTACAAATAGATCTTAAGATGAATTAACATCTTTAACATAGCTTTTTGAGGATGAGTTCAATTATATATCTTGTAATGCAACTTGGTTTCTTTTCCTTTAGATTAGATGCCCAATACTTTAAGAAGTTAAAAATATTTTTATATATTCTGTATATGTGTGAACACATAGAAGGAAATCTTGCAGCCTTTTTCAGTACCATGTCTTTCTAACGTTAGCCTACATGAAAGTCACTTTCATTACAGTATGAATTACTTATGCATATTTTATTACATAGTATGAATTAATTATACTGCCATCACCATACAAAGGGCTTAAATCAGTTTCTAAATGTAGATATCTTATGTAATTTGAGAGGCTCTCAGAACTCATGCCTCCACTACTCTGGCAAGAGTTAATAACTTAGCGGGAAAATACTTTCGAGGTTGTTCTACATGACATTTTGAAGAGCTTTTATAAGGCAGCTAGATTTACCCCTTAAAAGGGAGATGATTAGAAAGGAAACTTTCTGCATGTATTCAACAGGCCAAAGCAGAATCTTAGGTTTGTGTTGGTTTTATTTCCCCTGTTACCAACACATGCAATAAATGGGCCTCATTTGAAGAAGTCTTTAAGCTCAAAAATAGCTGAATTTTATCTGTCTCTGGGATTTAATTCACAAAATATTATGCCTACCACCACCACTGCAAAATTACAGTAAATCTGAACTAGACAAAGAAAACGGTCTTCACTGGGGTTCTAGCTCCAGACCTTTCATGAGACGCTTCAGGACGGCAGGAGGCAAGAAAAATATTTTAAAAAGCCACTCTGAAATTAGAACACCTTAATCTCACACATACTCATACATGTCTTTCTAATATAGTATCACACCCTCTCCTTAGGAAAATTACACCACAGCATGACCTAATTCCAATAATTCTGCGCTAACACAGAATTTTCATGTGTCTATCAAACCCCCACAACTAATCTTGATGTAGAGATAGGTATTTTATCTTACTCAAGGCTAGAATTCGCCAGATCTTTAGGTCTTTGTAATTTGATTCATTTCCCATTTGGTGACACCAAAAGACGCGGACATGTGCACAGGACTCTTGATAAAAGTGTAATTAGTGTCCCAAGCCAAGAAGCAGATTTCTGGAAGGAAAGGCTGCAGTGAAGGACTAAAATTAAACTTTCAGAATAACTTCGCTGTGAAAATCATATTGTAGACAGTTTTTTAATGAGTTTGCTAAATTGAATTAATTTTCAACTCTTATCTGACTTTGATCTCAGATAACAAGAGGTCATCAAGATAAATGCTGCTCATGGTTTAAATAACATAACGATGCTACAGTCAGCCCTCTTCCACTTTGCGCCCCCCATATTGCAGCTGAACATCTTAGCAGCATGATTTTTCAGCGATTAAGGAGGCCTGTTTCAGGACTCCACTTGCCCAACCTGGCATGCATGAATATTCAAATTAGACAGTCATGAATATTCAAATCAACCCCCATGCTGTGCTGCACAGACCATGGGTGCACTGCTTTGCCCGTAGCGAGCTGCGCTAGCCCCGCTCTGCCCCTCTGCTCCAGGCTGCACCAGGCCCCCTCCCCTCGGCTCCATTCTGAGCTGCCAGGACAGCGACGTGGGCGGTTCCCCTGCACCAATGTCCCTGGCCAAGCAGAAAAGGGGTTTTTCCCAGTGTAGGGTGGCTGCAGGCACCGGGAAACGCTGACATAAACACCAATACACAGTAAGGCAGTGCCAAAACAGCGCCGGAGTGCCGGGGGGGGCGCGCAAGGGTGTGGGGCAAATTTGCATATTAATGAGCTGCCAATCAACACAGAAGGTGGGCTATAGGTATAGGAGACCCGACTGTATTAGGAAAACCTGAGGGATTAAAAAATAGCCTATTTATTCCCACAAACAGTCCCATTAAGGTTCATGAGATAAACTGGATGCACAAATTAACCAACATTGTATGAGTAAAAAAAAGGAATTTTAAAAGTTCATTCTTCATCATAGCTGCTTTTTCTATTATTTTGTTTTATTCAGCTGAACCAGTAAGAAACATTGTATACTACTTGCAGTTTCTACTAGGATCAAGATCTTAAGTCATAGGTGCTGTAAGAACACCTTTGTAAGTATAAAGCACTGCTAAAACAGCTCTCATAAGCATGTCTTACTGTGTGCTCAAAAAGACCCTTTTATCTTCTCCTGTCATGGGGCTCCTTTGCATTGGTAGCTCAGGATTGCTTCACCTCTGCCTGTGCAGGAGGTTCCATAAGGACCTAGTGTTTGCTGCTGGCTTGTAGCTCTTGCTATGCTCCTATGTACTCAAGTCTTACTCTAAGGAAGACTTGGGGTGTTGACGAGGCGCCCTCCCAAATCTCACACCTCATCAGTACTTCTAAAGCTTAGCTGCATCTAATTAAACCTACCCAGAAATCAGCAAATCAAATTAAAAGTTCACATAGTCTTTAGAGTGTAATGTGGCTTCTTTATAAGAGCAGTAACTTTAAATGGTGCACTTGCTCAACGTATTATATTTAAACCTCAGCCTTAATAACACGGCATTTATTTTTAGGCATGCTAAAACAAAGCACCCAGCTATGTTAGTAAAACAGTGCAGGAGAGCTGAACACTGCTGCCAAAAGCAAGGCAGTGCAGTAAAGCTTCACAGGCAAATACAGAACACAGCTAGCCATGGCTACGGTCCCTGAAAGGAATATTTCAGGAATTCAGCGCCTGCCCTGTTAACAGCAGTGGGGACTGCAGCCTTGGCAGATGGCTGACAACCACTGCCCTACCAAGCACCACAGCATCTCTGATCTCACAGTTCACGATGGTGCTTAACACCATGTGGGCTGGCTGTGCAGTTATGCTAACGCGCCTCAGCTATGGTCCCAGTGGAGATACACTATGTTATCTAATTGCAGTAATTTTTCTGTTGTAGACAGAGGCTTATTATCTGCACTGATCATTGCTGGAAGGAACTGAGATTCCCAGCAAAGGACCTGTATTAAATAACAGTGTCTACAGCAAATGTAGAAAGAAAACTGAAGGAACTAATCTTGCTAAGGGTAACTTCTTTTAATCGTTTTGATTCATGTGCTTCCATCTAGACTCTACATAAATTTTAACAACAGACATTTGCAAAAGATTGGTGGGTTAGCATATTCATTTTGTCCAAAGCAAAAGGAAATGCTACAAACTAATACAAAAAAAATCTAAAAATTCCTAGAGAGCAAGAACATCAAGTGAATTGCTTGCCTCACTGAGAGAACAGAGCACCTGTTTTCCAATGGTAACCATTACCAATACAGCTGTGCTCGCAAGTCTAGATGCTAAACCTAAGTGGTAAGCTAAATTAGCCTGTCTAACACAACAGAAGTGTCTTTTCATCAAGGTGCAATGCCATAAGAAGGTGGTACACATGAAATGAGTACCATGTACATGCTGTTTCTGGGTTGAAGATTTCTGAGGAGAGAAAGCAAACAGGAAGGACTTTACAAGGTCTTTTCAATGTTTATTAAGCACTCTGCAAGAAGACCAGAGACTTTTGTGTTTATGTCCCAAAGCACCACCATCCCCTTTCCTCTCCTCCAAGCAGACTATTTAGGTTAACAGAAATATTTATATAGTAGGAAATACATATATTATGTATCTTCACTTCTCCCTATATGTCAAAATGAATTGAGAACATCCGTATTAGAAAAGAAACACAGGAATTCATAAGGCTTAAGCAAGACACCTTGTGATTCACATCACCCCTGGGATATGGAAAACACAGCTGGTTGCACAAAGTCTAGGTGAGAATTACAAATTGGCCTCTTTGGGGATTTTGCATCTGAACGTTTGCGATCAAAACCAGGGGAAGAATTTCAAGATAGGATAAGGCTTTAGTTACTGATGTCTTAATACTTTCCTGTCCTCCTCATGCTCAGTGTCCCAAAGAGAGAAGTACCATCTACCATAGAGCCATTTAATGCAATGAGCAGCATCAAGGACGTATTTGCTCCCTCAGCCTCAGTAATGTCCCACACTGACAGCGCCTGACTGCTGCCTGTGCAGCGCTTGACATCATGCTGAAAAACTCTGGCCACTTTTCACTGTGAAGACCTCAAAACCTCAGCTAGACCATGACATCTGCTATCCTTCCTGGCTGTGTTGTCAGGGAAGACAAAGCCTGAAAGTAAATCAAATAGCAAGCTAAAAAAGAGACAACAACAAAACCAAACCAAACTGAAAAAACACACACACACAAACAAAAACTAAACACAAAAGGCAAAGATAAAAGGGTATTTTAGCAAAACGGCATAGTTTCAAGGCATTGATGATGTTCAAGTGACTGCATATTGCTAAATGCTTTGGCAGAGAGAGGTGGCCATGGAAAAGGCCCTCTTCCCTAATGGGAGAAAGTGTAGCGAGGGCACTGGGTGCAGCACTGCCAAGATAAGACACAAGAAGCCTCAGGCAGAGGCGGGGGTATCAAGCACACAGAGCACTACAGAGGTACAGGAGGGCTCTTTTTGGCCTTCTTCTCTTCATCTCCTCTTGGACTGTCTCTGCCCAGGGAGAGCTGCCAGCAGCAATCGCCTTCTGGCTCCCCTGGGCCCACTAATGGTCTGCGGCCGTGGGAATAATGTGATTTGTCAGGAAAGGGACAAATGTTGCAATAACAACGACCACCAAAACTCCAGCAATGGCACAGTGTAATTGCCCCTGCAAGACACCCTCGGTCGAGCTAAGATGGAGAAAGCCTAGTAGAGAGAGACATTATTTGCCTGTCCTTTATTGAAAATTTCAAGAAAACCAAATGTTGCTGTCCCTAGAGAGTTCAGCAAGGAAACTAAGTGACAGGGAAGATAAATGATTCCTACTGCCAGTGACACCCCACATAGAAAGAGAGAGAATATTTTCATAACTTTGTGCTTTAAATGCCTTTATTAGAGAAATAAGATTTATGCTTCTGGCTCTGACGGAGGGCAAGAGAAAACTTAAACTGTACAAGTAGTTGTGTACACATGGATGTCTGTATGTGCATATCACATCAAGCACAAGGAAGGGAAGAGGATTAAAGATAATCTGTCTCTGAATAGAAAGGCCCTCCCTGCCATTCTAAATTTTCATGAGTTGTGCTCTTGTTAGAACCTCCGAAGTACAGGTACAATGCAATATCCTATGATCAAAGTCATAGCCTCAAAGAGGAACCAATCTACTTTCTCTTTTATACTCATCATAAATAAAGTCACTAGAGGACAAAACAAGTAGGTATGATTCTTCAAGTAGCTGAGTGTAGGTATATTGTAAATAAAAGCCTAAAAACATTGTCTGTATTAAAAGAAACACACAAAGGATCATTTTCAACTGGCATAAGCCTTTGATGCCAACTTCAGACCAACATAACTACATCAACTTCATGTTTACCCTTGGACTGGTAAAGAGAAGAGAATAAGGGTCAATGATATTCACTCTGCCTGTTAGTTTAGACATTCATGTTAAGTACAATCACTGTCAAGAAAGTAACTCAAAATAATGAAAAGAAGAATCACAGAATCAGTTATGCTGGAAAAGACCTCTAAGATCATCAAGTCTAACCTTTGACCTAACATCACCTTGTCAGCTATATCATGACACTAAGTGCCACATCTAGTCTCTTCTTAAATACGTACCTCCAAGGATAGTGACTTTACCACCTTCCTAGGCAGCCCATTCCAACACCAAATCACTCTCTCTGTAAAGAACTTCCCGCTAATGTCTAACCTAAACCTCCCCTGGTCCAGGTTAAGGCTGTGTCCTCTTGTCACACTGAGAGTTGCCTGGGAGAAGAGACCGATACTCCCGTGGCTACAACCTCCTTTCAGGCAGTTGTAGAGAGTGATAAGGTCTCCCCTGACCCTTCCCTCCTCCGGGCTAAATAATCCCAGCTCCCTAAGCCAATCCTCATAGGACTTGTGCTCCCATCCCTTCACCATCCTCATCACCCTTCTTGGGACACACCCCAGTACCTCAATATCCTTCCTAAACCGAGAGGCCCAGAACTGGCCTTCTTGGCCACCTGGGCACACTGCTGGCTCCTGCTCAGTCTCCTGACAATCAGAATCCCTGGGTCCCTTTCTGATTGGCTGCTCTTCCCCCATTCTGCAGGGTGTTGTTGTGGCCAACGTGCAGCATCCTGAACTTGGCCTTGTCGAACCTCATGCTGTTGGATTTCGCCCATCTATCCAGCTTATCCAGGTCCCTCTGCAGAGCCCTATTACCCTCCAGCAGTGTCAAAATCCAGTATTCCAAAATATGTCCCCAGAAAAGGGCAGACCATGCAAAAATGAGTGCATGAAGAGGAATACAGGCTGCATTTTTTAATCCTGATGTTAAGATGCTTTGTAGAATCACTAAAAACACAGTAAATACGGAACAAACTACTTATCTCGCTAAAAACTTGAATATGCTTCATGTCTGTGTTTAGATCCTATGGGGTTTCAAGTCTGTTTAAACCTTTAAATGTGTTTTTAAAATCCTAGCAGGCACACAAGCAAAAATGGCTGGGTTTCTCTCCCCTGAGCAGCTTGATAAATGAGCATTCATTAAATGAAAAAATCTACCTATAATACAGGGCAGGCTCTCTGTCCTATATTCCAAGAGGCTTCTACCCACATTGTAACAAATACACACTTCCTGTGTGATTTTCAGGCCAGACCAAAGATACAGCAAACTTCAAAACCAAGCCCTTAAGACAGGCTTGCCTGTATTTCTGTGATTTGCTGGGAGAAAGGGGCAGGGAGAAGTGGGGCTGCACGGGTAGCAAACTCGAGTGTTCCACACAAGCAGTGTTCCAGATCAGGTTTTAATTTTCTCTTGGTTCTCATCTGAATATAAAGGAGCCTTTGAAATCCAGTCAGTGAAAGCTGTAGTGCCTTCCTCTCTTCTACGACCATTTACTTTTTCCACATTAAATGCAGATGGTCCTCCCACCTACCAAATGACAAATGCCCACAGATATACTACTACGGACCTTTGCTCAAATGAGTTGATCTTAGATCGATCCCTAGATTTAGCAAACAGAATTCAAAGAGTATTACCAGACTAATTTTCATGCTTTCACTTATCAGGAGAAAAGCAAGTTTTACATTGGA
The DNA here is from genome assembly GCA_013390025.1 of Pitta sordida. Classification (NCBI taxonomy): domain Eukaryota; kingdom Metazoa; phylum Chordata; class Aves; order Passeriformes; family Pittidae; genus Pitta; species Pitta sordida. The sequence goes on from WEKX01006761.1 coordinate 314,783, forward strand.
ATTTATATTCAGATGAGATAAACATAAAGCATGAAATGCTGGGTTCTTTGGGGATTAAAAAAATAACTTAGGCATACATCCTCACACCAAAGACAGCATTTGGAGTTCCTTGAAAATTGGGCTGTGTATGGCTGTGGCTCCTCTTTTCATCAGCCCATAGACAGAAAAACAACGGTATGCAATTTGCTGATTTCTCTGTACTACATGCATGAAATTATACAGAAATCGAGATTTACCCAGACCCCTGTATAGAGGTGCATTTGGCCCAAGATTACCGAAAACTGCACCAAAGCTTTCTGAAAGCCTTGTACACCAGAGAAAACTATTACTTCAACAGGGACTGGCTTCTGAGCTGGCAATGAAACCAGAAAATGAGGCAGTTTCACATTCAATTATAAAATCAATCTACCCTCTTCACAGTTTCATCCTCCATCTTCATAGTTTCTGGAGAACAAATCTTGGAGTACCCACTTCCCAACCTGTCAATTATACTCCATTTTTTTATTTGCCATGAGAAAATTCCAGTCAATTGTGTCATTTTCCTTCCAATATCCTTGCAGATCAAAACACCCAGCTCAGGCATACTGAGTAACCTATAACATTTACTACAGGCTGAAATGAAGATCATGATGAAAATGTAGGGCTTACCTGGCTCTAGTTCTGTAAAGAAAACAAGATAGCTATTCCTAAAACCAGAGGGCAACTTTAGCTGTCCATCCTGCATTCCTGCTGAAGTTGAAGAAAATTCCTGCCACTTCCCACTGCTCAACTGAACCATCATTTTCCTTTGAGGATCTTGGAAGAATCCCCCTTTTTGCTCTTACAAAAAAATGGTTGCAGGTTTCCAGTAGCAGAAAAACGAAAGCAAGTCAGGATCAAGGAATTATAAAAATGGATTTGGGTCCCTGTAACTATGCAAGGAATTAGAGTTTCATTTTATATTGTTAGTGTTCCCTCCATTTCCCTCATGAGAACTCTCTTGCACTTCTCATTGCTTCAATATACCAAGTTAGAAGATATTATACCTTTAAACACAATTACATATTACATTCACATAGTATGTGCTCTTCTATTTAGACATGAATCTCTGTCTGATGTGAATATGCCTTCTCCTTAAGGTTTCTTCCAGAATTTATCAGATTACTATTACTTACACTTTTTTCCCTGCTAAGATTTAGAACTGTTCACAGACAGATCAATCCATAGATAAAGAAAAAAGAGATTAAATGTGATTTCTTTCACCAAAGAGTGAAGTCTGTATGAATAATATAATGTACCTCAGACATTCTGGTGACCAAAAGAACTATATTGATTGTATAGCAGCATGAAGATAAAATTAATTGGGTTTCTTTGCATGATATCTGTTATTAAAGCAGTTAAAATAGTTTTGTATATTTTGGATGAGCTGCGGAAACGTCACTTTCATGATTTTATTCCCTCTACTTTCAATCAGTATCCTTTTATTTTCATTTTCATACACCTGTTAAGTGTATCCTGCTGTATTCACAGTTCAGCTTGATGAGTTTCATATTTGGTGGAAAATGAACAATTCGTACCCTGAAGATTCCAATTATTCAGCTCCCTCAGAGATACTCTTTGGAGTATCAATGAAGAGAATGGAAAGTAAATCCAGGAAAAAATGAGAAAATATCTTTTTTTTTTTCCCCATTAAAGTCTTGTTTCAGAGGAAGGCAGGCTTGAAATCAGCAGCTTGACAGCTGTAAAGAAACAAACTAAGAGCAAAAAGTTGTTGAAGGCGATCTGCAGTTTCACACATTTGCATCATTATCAGGACAGATTTATTGCAGTTCTAATTCCAGCAGATATGCTTGAAGATAAAAAATAATATTAAAAGGGGGTCATGCTTCTCCTCCATTCTGAACAAATGACTGTTCTTTCAGAAAAGTATCAGAAACCTGCAATGTCACCCTTTCTTTTCGCATGTGATCTTTTGGTGAGGAATATAAATTTAACTTTCTGTCTATAAGGGGAGGACTTCACAGAAACATGGAATCACAGAATATTCTGAGTTGGAAGGGACTCACAAGGATCATTTGGTCCAACTCTAAAACAGCACCACTGCCTCCCTGTCAGGAATCGAACCTCTGGTCTCCCGCATGAGAGGTGGGGACACTCACCACTGTACAAAAGTGGACTTCCTCCAGCAACTCAATCTAACTCTGAATATGAAGGCAATTTCTAAATCTTCAGCACATTTGTTAAATCACGGTCAAATGCAAACCTGTCCAGAAAGTGTGCCCAGACTCTACAGAACACTTAATTACCACCAACACATCTGGAGACTCTGAAATGTTAATTGTAGGACAGTTCAAGGCTCTGTGTTCCTGGGCTTTATGCCAGTAGTTCATCAGAAGTGAAATATCAGATGTTCAGATTTACTACATAAAGAGTTAAGGGAAGAGTGCTCTTATTTGGAAAGTCTGGCCTCAAATTTTGATGTACCGATTAATCTCTCCAAGGTTCTACAAAGTCACAATTTCCTTTCCTCTTTCCAATATACTCCCCTCCTAGATTCAGATTTTTCAGATTCAAGGTGGAATTGAATCCAAGGTACAATCCAGTGTCTCTAGTATGTCAGGGATGATCAAAGTAATCTCTATACTCAATTACATTGCACTAGCAGCTTTGGGTTATGGGTGAGGTAAAGGAGAGGAAACAATCCATTGGACATGAGATCACAGAATCACAGAATCACAATCAGTAAGGTTGGAAAAGACCTTAGAGATCATCGAGTCCAACCTATCACCTGTTACCTAACCTAGCCAAACCTGTTACCTAACCTGTTGCCATCCTGCTACCAACACACCATCCTACCTATAACACACTACCCTAATATCTAGGTCATGCCACCAAGTACATCATCCAACCTTTTCTTAAACACCTCTAGGGACGGTGACTCCACCACCTCTTTGGGCAGCCCATTCCACTGTGAGATCACCCTCTCTGTGAAAAAGATAACAATGACCATGCAGTATTCAAGACAAGGAATTGTTAGCTCCTGTAGAACACTGGTGTATTTTCCAGATCTTGCATCAAACTCTCAGTTCTACAAACTGGAGTCCCAAACAGAACCAGAAACAAAACGGTCAAGTCACCACAAAACAACCTATTTTTATAATTATATCAGTGTATGTGAAATACAGAACAAGGTGAACTTTTACATAGGAAATATATTTTGACAAAAATGGTTCCCCAAAGTCACTTTTTCCCTCTTATCCTACAGTTTTTGATATTCAAATGAACGTCTGGTGAGCTCTAGGATCTTGGTGGCACTCTACTGATTGAGCATACCTAAAACTCATCTACATCCAAAAGAATAGCATTATAGGTGGAAAGGAGGAGAGACAGACAGGAAATAGGCAGCTGTTTGTTTAAGTTCTTGTCTGGCCACTCATCTGATCACAAAATGCCATGCACTTCAAACAACCAAGTTCCCTTTCTAACCATCCACAGTACAGACATGCAATCAACCTCAGGAATTAGATGATGGTCTGCTATTTCCGATTCACAATTTCTCATGCAGGTAGATAGGAGCATTTTACAGAAGTACTATCCACTAAATACATGTTCAGTGTCATCAGTGTCACATTATTCAGGTAACAGGGAAACATCAATGGTTCACAAACAACAATGAATAAGACTCCAATGAGAACTGTCGTATAGAGAAAATTCTGCTTCCTTCTGAAAGGGTTATTACATGAATTACTTGGTTTGATCTTGTTTCAGTAGAATAACCTGGTGGGAGAGAGGGAGGCGGAAATGTAATGAAAAAGAAAGAAATTAGACAACAAGCAACCAAAGGTCTAAAATGTACATTCGAACAATGGTATCATGCAAGAGACGTGTACTTACAGCCCACTGAGGCCTGTCTTTTACTACAAAGACAGGGAAACCATTTACTAAACAAACACCAGCTGCCTGGTCTGACACCTGACCATTTAGTTGGTTCAAAAAACATTCATCAAACACAGTCATCTATTAAAGAGTAAAAGCAGACCTTTCAATGCTACAAATCAAGGGAAAAAATAATACAATTTGTTCCTCTCAAAGATATGGGAAATAATTTTTGGACAAGCATTTCTTTTCTTCCTGGGCATACTATATCAATCAGTAAGATCTGTGTGCAGCACAGAAGGGAACACATCTCTTGTTTCATCTGGGAAGCAACACCCCAAAAAAGGATGGATGTTTTGAAAATAAGCACACACACAGGCAGACTTCCTCAGTTTCCTTGTCTGAGAGACTTTCTAGAAAGCTTTCCTTTGGGTGCAAAGAAAAACCATAGAACATCTGAAAACATATTTTTGCTTGCTTGGTTTTCCATTCACACCAACATAAGGTAAGCAAAAAGAAGCAGGATGATTTCTTGCTTCAGATAGCCATCTGTAATGGAGACACAACTCACATTTAGAGCGAATGGCCATGTGAATCATCAAGTAGAAGATTAAAAATCCACAAACTATTGTTTGGAGGTGATGGTGGCAATTGTTTTGGAGGTTACATATCATAGATACAATAACTGGCAATACATTTATTTCATGAACAACTATCATGGGAGATAGTATCTCCTTTTACTATTACACTCTGACTCACATTGTGTGTTCTTCAGTGCAGATAATGTTTCCTGTAGGTTATTCTACATTGCCAGTCATAAGCACAACTATGGTCTTGACAGCAGTTACTGAAACATTAAAATAACTTCTGTGAACTTTACTTTATTCTGTAACCTGAACTTGAGACTCAGCTTAAACTGCAGACAGATGTAATAATTTCCCTTTGTGTGCATTCCTTTCCCTTTGCCTAGTTCATTTTGTCAGGTTAAAAACTTGATGAGCCTCACATGATAAAGGCGTGTAGCAGAGAAAGGTCACAAAAGCGGCTCTGCTGCACAGGCTCATCTTCCGCCTGCTTGCTCTCCAGCTATTCTTTTGCTCAGCACCCAATTGGGATGTTACAAGTACAAGCAAAATCAAGACTTTAAGCCATCTTATACACTCTCAGAGTGAAAGCTTGACAAAGCTCTGTGTCACTTTGTGACTGAACAGAATTCTTTAATTTTATGTGCCCAGAGGTCTAAGAGACTTGTTGTCACATGGTTGTCTGTCTTCTGTAAAATTCTTTTAAAACTGGACTTTCTTCTACTGACTTAATTCTTTCTGGCTGCAATACCCAGCAACAGTCAAATTCCACTCTTTGTGCCTGGAAATATTCCTTCACAAAACTCCACACAGGAGATGCAGCTGAAAATGACAGTCATTTATCTGTGTCGCTTCATCTGGGAGTGCTTCACCCTCACCTGTCAAAACTAAGTCTCTTTACCATGATCCCTCTGGAAATTTCCTGATGCCGCTTTGAGCCACAGAGCTTTCCTTTCACACTCACATCATCTCCAGGGACAGCTGAGATCTGTGGGCATAGACAGCCCAGCAGCCCCTCAGTATGTGCTGTCCCCTCATGGTGCTGGACACAGCCAAGCAGCACTCAGGGATGCTGAGAATATTTCAGTCTGCTGCTTCTGCTGTGCCCATACTCAGAGAAGTCCTTTTATTCACCTTCAAGCATTTCTTTGTTTCCCCAAAGCCTTTACCCTTCAGATCAATCACCAGTGTTTTCTTTTTAAAATAAACTTCACAGACACATCGTCACTCTCCTATGATCCCCATCTCTGCCAACCTTTCCATTTGGTACCTTTCTGGCCACCTTGTCCCGTCAAGAAACCTTGGCTCACACACATTCACTGGTCAAAATATGAATGAGTGAATAAATAAATAAATGATTTAAAGGAATTTGAGCAATCAGAAAACTGTCCCCTGCACTCCGGTACTCGCCACTGTGCAGCTAATTTTTCCCTCACAGCAAAATGGCCTGGGATAAAACAGGGCAATTTTAATGAAAGAGAAGATGCTGAAGGGCTAAGGTGTTAGTTTACCAGTAACAGAATCACAGAATCACACAGAATATTATGAGTTGGAAGGGACCCACAAGGATCATCTAGTCCAACTCACCATCTAATACCCGTACAGAGACCGAGAGCACATTCCAGAGCGTAATACCAACCTAGATCCCTCACAGTTTAGCAGGCCACTCCGAGCCGGAAGGGGCCCAGGGTCATCCAGCCCTACACCCCCCAGCTAGACCATGTCATTGAGCTCTTCGTCCAGTCTTCTCTTAAACACCTCCAGGGATGGCGACTCCACCACCTCCCTGGGCAGCCCATTCCAATATGCAATTACTCTCTCTGTGAAAAACCGGTTCCTAACGTTAAGATTGAACCTCCCCTGGCATAGCTTGAGGCCGTGCCCTCTCGTCCTGGTGTCGTCAGCCTGGAAGAAGAGGTCTACACCCATCTGGCTGCAACCTCCCCGCAGGTAGTTGTAAACAGCAATGAGGTCCCCTCTGAGCCTCCTCTT
>WEKX01006761.1:329635-367824 GCA_013390025.1 Pitta sordida
GGGGCAGGCGGGGCGTTCATTGTTCTTGATGGCTGCTTCCTGACACACGTAGGAGCCCTACTTCCCTAGATGTTGACACTTCTGTGGATGGGGAAGTAGAGATTAGTTCTTTTGCTTTGCTTTATTTGTGCTCATATTAAACTGCCTTATTCCAAACCACCCTTTGTATATCATCTTATTATCGTGACTGAGTGACTGTTCAGGCCCCTGGCATCCAGTCAGGGTAAAACCCATTACAGTATCAAAAGTCTCTTTGCTTACAATCAATTTGATGTTGGCAGAATCACTTTATAAACTAACTTATAAAATTAGCATAGAACCTTTAACAGGTTCTCAGTAAAACTGTCTTCATTTGTATAGTCCAATTTGCCATTCACTGTGATACCTTGAGGACTGTAAAATTGATAAAGTAGAATTTCTTAGCCTAAATTGTAGCACGAAAGCTTTAATGGGGTTCATGGAGAAGGGCCAACTGTGGAACCACACGCAAAACTCCAGCCAGCTCAGTCAATACCTGACCTATCTGTAAATCACCAGGGGAAATGCAGCCCCAGCACAACTCCATTCCAGAAGAAAAAGTGGAGCCAGAATAAAGGGATGGAGAAAGTTCTCAGGCTGGATCAGACTTTTCTGGGGAGAAGGGGCATTTTGATGGCAATATTAGGAGCTGTGGCATAAAGAAGCTCTGTACATAGGTTCCAGCAGATAAAAAATCAGTGCTTATCTATCAGCTGGGAGGCTCCTTAGCTTTAAGGCCCTGAGGACAGCAGAAGTCTTGTCCAGGAAGACTTCCCACACGAATTCCACTCTCCAGGGAGACCTAGGAGGAGGAAAGGGCAGAAAATACAGTAAAAGCCTTCCTATTTTCTTTCTTGTCCATCCCCTCCGCTATGGGAAGCACTTCTGCCATATGCCAGACACTGCTATGACTCCCATGCAGCAGTTTCCATCGCCCTGTGGGAGAAAGCAGATCTGCTGAGAGTGGCCCCCATGCCTCCTTGCAGCTCTCCCTCGGGGATGTCCTACTGTCATGATGAAGCTGATTCTTTAACTTAAGAGATTATTTAATCATTTGCATCCTGTGTGAATGAGAAAACCCTGCAGCACAAAATCCTGGCCCTGGGGCTTTGCCGGGGTGCCCATTCCCAGGGCCTGGAGGCTGCCAGCACCAGGCTGTCCCACAGCATCCCTGCATACTTGCTCCCCTGCCAGGCAAGTATAGGCATGAGCTTCCACAGTCTCTCTGTCACCCATCACCATTTCCGGACAAGAGGAAATGGCCCCTTTCTAGATAATCCCCAAAACTGCCCAGACACCATCATGTGACACAGAGTGCATGGCAGCAAAGTGTAACAAATTATAAATGCTAATAATGGTTTATCACCAGATTTCTCCCCCTTGAAAAGAAAGGTTAAGCACAAAAAGTAATTGATAAATGCAAGGGGACATCTGCATCTTTGTTGCTCAGGAAATTCAGTTTTATTATCTTATTATGTTATAATATATACAATTACTTTTTAAACATGATGGTCATTTTTACAATCACAATCTTATTTTGATGGCTTTTAAATATGAAACAAACAGCTTCCCCCCCATCCCCAAATACATCTCACAGTTCACATCTGAACTAGAACTGACATGAGAAAATGTCTTCTTGGGCAAACTTAGCTTTCTTTGAAGTGTCTGTAACTCTGAATCCAAATCCCTAGTCTTAATTGGTTAGATGCCTGATTTTTCTTTCTTCTATGGATTATTTAAAAATTCAGTAGAGAGGCATCAGATCTGCAGTGCTGTCATTACAAACTTAAGCTAGTGAGGCAACAGAACAAGAAAGCCATCTTGGGAGTTAACACAACTTCAGCTGAATGCTTTGTATTTGCCATTTATTTTTGTGATTCAAATTAATAAATGAAACATGCAAGTGTCATATTTATGAAAAGTATCTTGCTCATAACTGCAACAGCCTTATTGCATTTTACTAAGCAGATTGATAAAAACATAAAATTCCCAGGTTGAAAATTTTATTTGTGAGTTTTTTTCTTTTTCCGTACTAAAATTCATCTTTGCAGGTAATTTAGCAATCCCGTAGCTCAAAATATGCATTATGTAAAAAAAAATGGACCTCTACTAAACATTTATTGATCTGCACTCTACTAAAAAAAAAAGGGAAATCCTTTCAACCATCATTAAATAGTAGGTTAGTGAGTCTCTGAGCCAGTAATACATTTTCTGATCATTCTCTCTTGAGTAGATATGCAAGTAAGAAAAGAAGTTTACGAACACAGATGAACAACACACAGCTTTACAAACTAGTCAGTCTGATCTTGTAAACATAGTGGATGTGGACAGTCATGTTTGTTAGAGTTGGAAAAAATAAAATTAAAAAAGAATATTCCCCTGTGCGAGGACTTGAAAAATAAAAGGAAAGGGAAGAAATGGGTTATCCAAGTGCAAAGTCAAGGGGTGTTATGGGCCAGACCTACAGATAGAATGTCCTGTATGGCTTTCCCAGTTGTTGAGCATGGGTGATCATGCTACTTGCCCAGCTCCTGGGCAGGAAAGGGAGATTGGACTTGATGATCTATAGGTTGGACTTGATGATCTCTAAGGTCTTTTCCAACCTTACTGATTCTGTGATTCTGTGATTCTGACAAGCTCCCATGAGCAGGGTCAGGGGTTAAGTTCTCCAAAGTTATGCCACCAGCAAACTGCAGTGATGCAGAATGAGGTATTCTGCATTTCTGCTACTATGACAGTTGGCAGAGTCCAGACACCTCACTTGTTCTGTGTCCAGCATTTTGCACGACCACCACCCACCTTGTGTTTGTACAGTATTCCAGTATTTGAAGGCTCCTCAGAAATACCTTCAAAGAGGAGAAGAATCTATTTTTCACTTTGGCTTTGGTTGTACTCAGATAATTTACTGCTTCCAGCCCTACTAAATACGAAAGTGTGTTTGGGTGTTTTTACCGTTGTATAAAACTGACAGCTGATCAAAAGAAAAAGCAGAGCATGCTAAGGTACTCATAAGAGCATCTGTGCACAAAATAGGAACCATGGCCTCTCCAGCTCACACTCTGAGTGACAAATGCCCAATGTCAGAGAAGGCTCTACATGCAAAGTGCAAGGGCAGCTCACCCACCCAATACTGCACAGAAGCAGAGGACAGTTTAAGAAAGATGTTGAGCTGCTTGAGAGGGTCCAGAGAAGGGTGACAAGGATGGTGAAAGGACTGGAGAACAAGCCCTATGGGGAGCGACTGNCAGCATCACAAAAGTCAGAGAAGCATTAAAAGTATGACAGAAACTTTGGGACAAGAGTGGCACAGTAGAATTTTCATTTCCAAAAGCATTCCTAAGAACAGGAGGTTTTGGCTCCCAGCTACATCCACCATCAGGTTGCAGATGGCCGTGATTCGGGTGCTGCCTGTCTGACCATCTTTACCCGCCTCCTCCTCTGACAAGTCTTGAGGTGGTTTGGTCTGCAGAGCATCAAGCCTAACGTGAGCACACAATTTGTATCAGTCCAGAGGCAAATTAAATTCTGACAATATTATTGCCTCCTACAGGTAGCCCCAAGAAGTTCCTGAAATTCAGCACATCCCATCATCAGCTTAAATGTTGTTTTGCCACCAACATTATTAACCCACGTGACATGAATCAGTTCCAGCCCCAGCAAAGTCCACAGGGCTGGCTGGGTACAGGTTGCAGGCAGCATAACTGCACACAAGCCTGAGAATGCAGGTACTAAACTAGAGACTGCCTGGTTGCACAAACCCTTTGAACATTTCAACTTAAAACTCCGTAACAGAAATTATCAAATAAGGAGTGTGGAAATTTCTATGCAGGTTACTAAATCATCTTACAGATACTCATCCCAAACCAATCTTTCAATGTTTGCCACTTCACCAACTTGGAAAATAAAAAGAAAAAAAAAAAGAAATTTTCCTTCTTCAGACATTTAGAAGCACAACTCCATTTTGCAGACTTAATAACCTTAAAAGGGCTCTACCTCAAGCCAATGATTGGTCTTAAGGTCCAAAATCTGAAAAAAAAATTACACACCTGCTTTAATTTATGCAGCCTAGGTAAAATCCCAGCTGGTCATAAGATGCCAAGAACTTATCTTCCAAAGAGTTTCTTTAATGTCAATGGGCTATTGGCCAGTACAGCAGAGCATGCTCAGGATCAACCGTAACACAGATTCCACTTTTCCCTGCTTGTTGAAACGAGGCAGAGAAGTATGTGCTTTCCAAAGCAGCTACAGGGAAACCTGTAATTGGAGCAGCTTTAACGTTTGCACTAAAGAAACATTGCATGCCCTTGTTATGGGGTAATATTTTATAATTAAGCTCTCATTGATGTTAGGGGACCTTGAATGCTGTGGATAATAACACACTTATTATATTAGTGCCTGAAAGCACACTGTAAAGGAACTTATTACCCCATTAGTGTCAGAAGTAGCAATCTGAATATAGGCCACTTATACTCACTTAAAGCAGTGAGTGTTTTTACTAAATATATACATGTGTGTTTGTATGTATGCATACACACACTCGGAACCCTGTCCTTAATTCTGACCGGACAACAGGACTCTTCTGCTCTAATTCAATTAAACCAGCATTAAGTGGGATAGTACTTCTAGCTTATCTGTGAAATTTTTATTTAGCAGAGGTTTTTTCCCAACCCTGTAAGACAAAAATCTATTTTCAAAGGACTTAAGGAAGAAATGGAGATTTTACTTCAGCTTATTAGCTGTGATGCCATCATTGTCAGCCAATATTGTGCATCATTCAGCAGCTAGAAACAAAGAAATTTCACAGCTTTTAGAGGAAGGAGGTGATGGAAACTGTGGAAAAGTTGTTGACTCCCTTGAAGACAGAGAGGTCCTGCAAGGAGACCTTGGCAAATTAGAGTGCTGGGCAACTGCCAACCATGTGAAGTTCAACAAGGGAAAGTGCTGAGTTCTGCACCTGGGAGACATCCTGGATGTTTGTACAACCTGTGGAATGAGATGCTGAAAAGCAGCGACCTGGGGTTCCTGGTAAATGGCAAGTTGACTATGAGTCAGCAGTGCCCTGGGAGCCAGGAGGGCCAACTGTGTCCTGGGGAGCATCAGGCAAAGCACCACCAGATAGCTGGGGGAGGGGATTGTCCTGCTCTGCTCTGCTCTGCACTGGAGCAGCCTCGCCTTAAATAGGATGCCACAATACAAGAGAGATACAAAGCTTTTAGAGAGCATCCAAAGAAGGGCTATGAAGATGGTGAAGGGCCTAGAGGGGAAGACATATGAGGAGCAGCTGAGGTCATTTGGTCTGTTCAGCCTGGAGAAGAGGAAACCGAGGGGTTTTCAGTGGTCTTCAGTATCCTCATGAGGGGGAGCAGAGGGACAGGCACTGATCTCTTCTCTCTGGTGACCAGTGATAGGACTCAAGGAAATGGCATGACGCTGGGGAGGTTTAGGCTGAATATCAGGAAAAGATGCTTCACCCAGAGGGTGGCTGGGCACTGGAACAGGTTGCCCAGGGAAGTGGTCACAGAACCAGGCATGACAGAGTTCAAATATTTGGATGTCAGCATTTGAATGACACTCTCAGGCACATGGTGTGACTCTTGGGGTTGTCCTGTACACAGCCAGTACCTGGATTCAATGATCCTTGTAGGTCTCTTCCAACTCAGGACATTCTGACTCTATTTGGCAGCATGAATTCAAATCGGACTGAAGCTTTAAATGGATTTCCTCACATTTTTTAGGTTTCAGTCAAACCATAGCTTATTTTCAGAATAACCAGAAAAATGCTGCATACATCAGAAGACATTGCTTTGGGACCTTATCTTGCACAATTTTACTGTGAAATAGTCTCAAAGGTTTTCCCTACTTCAACTGAAATTTGATGTACCTGTTTGAATACAAACCTTCCAAATTAATATAATGCAGATGAGAGATGAAGAGCATTTTCCCAGTAGAAGTGTTAATGGTTCCAGTCATAAATCTTGCCTCATGGATTAAACCCACAGGATGAAATGCAGAAATTTATTACTTCATTTATTACTCCATCTGAGTTAATCACTTTTAGGAAATAGTTCACTCCGTGAAACTATAATGCTTTTTTATAATCAGGTCATGGTTTCCTCAGACATACTTGCTACTTTTTATGACTGTGTTTTACAACATCTATAGTGCCAAGTGGGTCTGCACATACAGCAAACCTACTAAAGCCCTATTAAAGGACGTGGCTTCAAGCTTGGAGCCTACCCATACTCGCATGATTTGTTAGGCTGCATTCCTTCCCACCTCCAAAATTTTCTAGTCCCAGTTCCAGCACACTTTCTTTCACTTCTTTCCATTAAAAGCAGTGAGTTGCCTCTGTTCTCAGCATCTCCAGTCTTACTGAAGAGCAGATACTAGCGGTCTGCAGTTTAGCAATACTCATAGGCCTGCATAAGGCAATTGGCAGACCAAGCAATATGTGTTATAAATCAGACCTTTACAGGTTTCGGCATGTTATATAACAAAAGCAATCTGCACTTCTTGGAAAAAGACTGCCTCTGCCTTTGTCCACAGGTCCAGATCCCAGAGATGTCTGAACACCAAACCCTCCCCAAACCTTCATTTCATGGAAGCCCCAAACTCTACAGGGAAAAACAAACCTGCCAAGGCTTGTAGGTCTCAGAGAATATTTCCTTTGCAGTGAGCAGAGTGGATAACTGAAAACTTCCTCAGTAGCAAAGGTGTAATTAGCTTTTCTGTCCCAGTTCATTTAGCAGTAGAGTTGAAGAAGGTAGATATAATCAACATAATGCTGTTCAGATGCGCTAATGCAGCATCAGTGGTAAGATCTAATGCTGTAGGATGCTGAAACAGAAGTAAACTGCACATCCAGAGGAACTCAGCTAAAAATAAATAAAAACAGAGTGACATTTTCCTTATCAGGGACCAAAAATCTAATGTGATTAATTCCTAAATTTAGCGGTAGTTTATTTGTGCATTAGACATACCAGCAGGACTGTGGGTAAAATCATGCTCCTGACTATTAATAATGTGCGCATATCTCGTGCACTCCCTGAAACCAAACCAAACTACAAATAAAGAATGCCCTCCCCCCCAACTTTAAAAAAAAAAACACAAACAAGCAAACAGTGAACCAAAACAAAACAACAACAAAACCCCAAACCACACACCTAGCCAAAAACAATCAAGGAGCTCTGCTATATAGAAAATACATTGAATGTATTTGCCCTGTTCCACACAGAGAACATCACTTCAACACTTTTTTTAGCATTACAGGTATATCAGATTTATCTTGCTAGTCTCACTGTTACTTGTCTCTCCAATTTTAGAAAAGAAGTACATGTACATATATGGACATGTAAAGTAACAGAAACTCAGCACAGAAAATATGAGAATGTACCAGGCACAGCAAACACACACTACCCAGACAAATTTATATGGATTACATAAAAAGATCCCAGAATGGTTTTTAGGTTTTTTGTACTGATAGCTTGCCTGACTCAGAGCCTAGGTAAGACAGTCAAAATGGATCACCCTTCATTCTGGGTATTGCATGCAGATGTAGCAAGGGAGAGTACCAGAATGGGCTAGCAAGGATTAATGCAAGGCTTGCACACTTCGTTACTTTCTCACCTCTTTGCCTGGGCATGTGGCTTTCCTCTCTTGGATTTCTAGGCACAAAGGAGCACCTACAGCTAATGATTCTTACATACTTCCTATGTTCTTCTATTGTGTAGTATCTGTAGCCCCACACTGGTACATATCATGTCTTTTCATGAAACCTCGCGAGGATCACATGCATGATACTGGCTCCACAAGACACTTCCCTGAACCCAAACTTTATTGCCTGATCTTTGCACACAGCAGGTAATCACAGACCTCTTTGACCTTCTGCAAGATGCAGACTGCACTGGTCCTTGACTTTCCAGGTAATCATTTGCAGAAATTAGGTTACTACTGATCTCTAACAAAATAATCTATGGATGCAAATTAAGAATCAAAAGAGGTGCATTTCAAAGCTCTAATACCTCTATTCTGCAAAGCCCACCTGAGTACAGAAAAAAGACTCCTAAGCCACTGTCTCATTTCTGTATCATTAGTTCCTCCTTTTATCCCAGCTCACGGCCCATGCAGGCATAAATAAGAGCTGTGCAACACCTGACATCATGAAGCAGCTTCTCACCTCATATGTTTCACTGCTCATCAGCAGTGATCTTCAGAAAACTGGGCAAGTCCCACACCTGCACAACAAAGGTGAGTCTCCATTATCTGTGTGGACTGGGCAGGAGGGTGCTTGCTGCCACATAAAGCACTCATGAATAGATTCTGTTTGGTCAAACACTGTAGCATGAGACCCTCCACAAGCACATTGGACTCCATGTGATCCCTGCAGGGGAGGCACCACTTCCCTGGCACTGCCTGGTAAGGGGCTTCAGCATCAGAGAGATATTTATGAGCTCATAGGCAGACTGAGAACCTCAGGAGTAGTATGCCATCCCATACTTGTATCTGCTGCATGAGTTGTGACCAAGGATGAGAACAAATACTGTAACACTCAGCAGCAAAAAGACACCACCAGACTAGGCCTAATCCAGGGCTTTCTGCACATTGCCAGCTCAGCTGCAAGACCTGTATCACAGCATTGTCAGACATTTTTCTTGCTCTTCTCCCATTACTCTCTTTTGTGAAGTGATATCACATATTTACTAACACTCATTTTCTTTCCCTTGCTTTCTGAGATACCCTTTTGCACAGACATAAAAGGGACAAAAAAGGTCTCCAAATGTGCACCAGGCTCAAAGAAAAATATGCTCCTGTGACTTATTTTTATCACCTTATTTATACAAAAATCCCTGTCATGATCTGCAGGCAAATACAGGTAAATAACTGTGGTTAAAACAGACGTACAGGGGAGGCAGAAGGGAATCCACTTCAGCATAGTGGTGAGTGTCCCTGTGTCTCACAGAGGAGGCCGGGGGTTTGATTCCCGCCAGGGAGGCAGTGGTGCCATTTAAGAGTTGGACTCGATAATCCTTGTGGGTCCTTTCCAACTCAGAATATTCTGTGATTCTGTGAATAAATCTCTGCTACTCTACCCCGGGAAGGCAGAGAAGCAATGCTTCTTTTACTAGCAGAAGTAGAGTGCACAAATTAAGTGCTCTGAGGATAACGTGCTGTTTAGGAAATAAAAAAGCTTTGCTTTGTCTTGGATCCAAGAGTAACTAAGGCTCTCTCAATCCACATAAAGCCTCGTGAGACCTCAGGAGCTCAAAACTGCAGCATGTCAAAAGGAAACCACACAAAAATTACCACAGTGCTAACCCTGAAGCTCCAATGGCTTTCCAGTGCACTGCCAGGCAAAGCAATAGGACCATGCCTGCTGCAGTTCAGTCGTTTAACTATTGAAGAAATATTGGTTTGGTTTTCCTTTTTTTTTGCTTTCTTCAAAATACCAAAGGGACTAGCAGTGAAAAAAGAAAGTCGATCATTTTCTGTAGCCAAAATATGGAACACAGGAACTCGTTTAACTCCACACACAACGTATGATAACAAGTCATAGAATAGCTGATGAAGAATCAACTGTGGTAGATGTGATGACCCACCAGAGCTCGGCTTAAGTATTTTATATTAGGCCATCACCTAGAAAGAAAAGTAGCCAATCAAGAAGAATGAATACATTTTCTCTAGGAAAGAAGTAGGTTTTTAAGGGTCTCTAAAATGGCAAAAAAGTGAACAACAGCAAAATACTGAGTCACTCTGAAGAAAACTCTTTAGAAAGTCAACAGGATCCTACTGTTCTGCTACCTGGTTTTAATCACCCCATACTTTTACTTTCTGTGTGCTCAGAGAAATTTGATAGTTTGGAACAAAAAATAAGAGGGAAGGGAAGGGTAAACTTGGGACACTTGCCAGCTTACCTAACCCTCCAGAGAATTTCTTAAAGACAAGAAAAAATTTATATTGCTTTTCACAGCTCTAGGGAGAATCACAGCTTTCTGGACCCCAGCACTTGACAGTTAAGAAACACACTGGTTCTTGCAGCAAACGAAACCTGGCCTGTGACGGAACTAGGTTTACGTTCACCACTCGGGGATGTGCGTTCGGTCTCTGTACGGGCATTAGCTGCTGAGTTGGACTAGATGATCCTTGTGGGTCCATTCCAACTGGTAGTATTCTGTGATTCTGTGATTTGTACCCCCCATGTCAAGGTATCTCTTGGCCTTGCCCACTCTAGATCAGGAATGGTTTTCAAGACTCTCTTTGGCCCCTCTGACTGCTGTGCTCTCCAGCCCAATGTTAGGCAGAGCATTCCTCAGGAAGAGTCAGATGCCCTTTCTGACACACAGGGTCCTCGTGTGGGACCCCAGGGCAGAAGTAGTCATTTCCAAAAATGTGGCAGGATGGCTACAAGACTAAAGTCCAGGTACAGCAGCAAAGCAGATGGCATGGAATGTTCATGGATATCAGGTTCCCTGCTTAGACTTCTGCTTACTTAGAAAAACACAACCTCCAGTAAAATTTGGACTGAGAAAATTTAAGAGAAAGAAAAGTGGGGCAAAAGCAGGAGGGATTAAGTCTTCCTCCAGGTCCTTGAGTACATCGATGTGTCAGAAGCTGATGGGCACATCTGACAGGTTGCTCCCTTGCAGGAGCTCCATGGGATTTGAAAGCAGTCCGAGGAGGGAAGGTGACAGTTTGGAAAGTCATGAAGACAAAGATAAAAAAACATAAGAAAAAAAAGACAAAGCTGCTGCCTCATTCACAGTTTGCTGTGATTTTTTCATACTTTGCTAGAGGAAAGAGCCTGTAGAAAACAGAACATTGCAGTGAAATTTCCCTAAGTCTTTGTCCTTCTGCTGCAGCTTTCTTCCTTGTCCTGTAAAAGGTATTTAAGGGAAAAAAACCCCAAAACCCCAAACCTCTTCATTAAATGAACTGTGCAGGATTCCCATTTATCTTTTCAACATTGTTTATTTTTAATTTCTTTCTTAATTTTCCTGTGATCACAATAAACCCATTGGGAACCAGATCTGAGAGGATGATTATTTTAAATTCTAATCACTGCAGAAATAATTTGTACAAAGTATTTCTATAGAATGGCTCAGATCACCTGTTAAGTTAACCCACACAGATAATTCTTAATAAGGCATGCTCTTCATTATAGTCCTTGATCATCCCTAGAGATACAGAATACACCATCAAAGCTCTGTGACATCCAATGCTGTGGAGTAAGACCGTTTTTTTGCAGTGGAGCTGAGACTGTACAAAGCCAACATAAAATCAATACAGCTGACTAATGAAGGATCCCTTTGCTTATGTAGTCAGACCCTGAAGCTGCTAAAAGCCATCAGCCTAGTGCCTACATCAAGTGTTCTGGGATCTGTTCTAGAGATGGGCAAAGATGCTGATGGGCCACAAGCGAAAGGATTTTTCCTCAAAGCAACCATGGCCACCTAATTTTCTTTTGAACTGATAGCAAATACAGCTTGGAGCAGTCGCCAGAACCCTAGCTCTGTGTGATCTGCACAGGAACTGAGTCCAGGTTTTACCCATGGCATGAACATGAATGAGATTTTATATTTCCAAAGCACAACAAAAAGTAATTAAAACCAGGACACACTGATTGGAAATGTCTTACTAACTGTAGCACTCTGGCTTAAATCTTGAGGTCCCTGAGTTTCTTAGCAATTTGGAAGGATTAATTTTGCCTCCTACATATTCCGGACTGTCCTAAGAACCACTGCTAGCAAGTGGGTTTTGTTAATCTTTTGATTAATCTCTCTTCAACAGGGGGAATTAGTTTTGCCACTCAATTACTATACAGCAGGCTAAATTCTGTTCTCATCATTTGACTTATAAATCTCCCTGTTATTCTTCTTTCCCCCTCCCCCCTGTTTTTCTAAAAGCATGCTATCAGTAAATAAAAGAGAAGAAAACCAATTCATACTCAAAATCTTAGTACAAAAAGACCCACGCAGATGACAGCATATAGGTCACCAGCTGTAGTTCAGCATAATACAAAATCTGCAGGAAATCTGTTAGACAATTTCAGCAATGAGGAATACATGATAGCATAAACAATTTCACACAATGATCACAAAATGAATCTGCCCTCCCATTGCCCTTCCATTCTCCTACTGTTGTTTCAGATTTGCCTCTTTATTACATGAGAATATACCTCCTGGTTTTATTAGGCGGTGTCTGAGGGAATGCTCTGTGTGACACATAGGAGACAAAAAAGCAAGATGTAAGTGTGACTGAAGGCACATAACAAGCCTGATCTTGTCAAATCTCATGAAACTAGCTCTGAGGATACAACGCTCTTGTGTTCTTGGTGTATAAGAGTGAATCTTTTAGCCACTCTAGGAACACTTACCTGGCCTTATTCAAAAGCTTTCTGTCTAAATTCAGATGTAATTTCCAATATTTTCAGTTAAATACTCAAAGCACAGAAGGGACACAAGAACATCATCCATCCCAGAAATACTGCACAGCAGTAGGGACACAAGGGAAATTCTGAAAAATTACACCAGGACAAATTGTGTCACAAGGATCCTGTTAAAGAATGACACACAACTGAACTTCTATTCCTAAAGTCAAGCCTGAAAAATCAATCCTGTGCATGGCATGGAACCCTCTGAGCCAGTATCAGTGGTGTTACCTGAGCGAAAATCCTCCCATAACCAACCAGAGAGTCAGCCCAAATGATCTGTATGGAAAATAAAGTTATAAATGAAGCTTGTCTAAATTTGAGCTGATGGCCCTAGGGAAGGCAGATATTTCAAACCAGATGCTTAGACCATTAGACCATCTGCTTTAGATGTATGAAAAGCCAACTGCTACAATGGAAATATTCCTCTCCCTCATTTTCTCCTTAAATCAATAGGTCACTTCACACAAAGTAAATTGAGTATATTGAGTATCTAACTTTTTCAGTTCCTTCTTCACCTGTAAATAATAAGGCTATTTTCCTTCAGTGGATTGTGCGGAGAATAGAAGTACTAGTTGATTCCCATCAGGTAATGTATATTTTCCTCCAAATTATTAAAGCAGACTAATACGTATTAGGGAGTACTCGCTTTTAGAAATAAAGAGTTACTTTCTGCAAAATCATGTCATAACATTTTCAAAATTATCTGTTATGAAAAAAAAATCATATGTAACACTGTTTTCTTCCCTTCATAAAATGAAAACAGTCTGTGTCTTGACCTTGAATTTGGGGATGTATGTTACTTACATGTATCTGCAAAATAAGCTGGATGAACTAGTTGTTTAAATCATACAGGACTGTTTTTTCCTTTGCTAATTTACTGACTGAGGTAGTTTTCAGAAAAAATTAACAATAAAAATTAAGGAATAATATATAACAGGTAGGAAACAACACACCTTCAGTGCTAAAATTCATAAGATGTGGCTACTTCGGGAACCCATTAGTCCCTGAGGTCATTTCAATCTTAGTAACTGGTATTTTGTTTCTAGGTCTCATAGCGCACAGAGGCACCCACTACCTTAATCAGAGCTCTTGTTTTACTTCCCTCTGTCCCTCTCTCTCAAACATTAGGCAATTAACTTAATGTCAAACAGCAAAACGAAAAAGTAAATAAATAAATTAAATGGCTTCATGATCTGTCAGAAACTTTCAGCTTGTAAAGTTGCCCAAGTTGGGCAAGTTTGTGCAGCTGTATTAAAGAAACAACCAAAATAAGGTCGTTTCATTTGTTGCTCTGAAAGCAACCGGAAAAAGGGGAAAATACCAACCAGATAGAGAAGCATGAATAGCCCCATTTATACTTGATGCAAGTAATAAGTATGTGGAATTGAAATAAGATGCCTCAGCAGTCCTGTGGCGTGCGAGACACGGTAGAGTTTTATTGTATCAAAGATCTGCAATTGATTTCCTCTTGCTATGGCACCCTGCTTCCCACTAAACTGACGGCTTCTGTTCTCCCTGTGTCTGTCACCACGTGTGTGTGACAAGGAAAGTCATGGCATGGGCACATATTCCTAAACAACATCAGCCAGCAGAAAATCTTGAAATACAGAGAGCTCAGCCTAATCAATCTCCACTTTTCTGAATCAAGAAAGAGATACAGTCCCATCATAACAATCTGCTGGTTCATACAGTATTGGGCAACAGCTTCCAGCCAGGACCCAGTATTTAATGCACAAGAAGAGCCGGAAAGATGACACGGGTAATTATAGACCTATCAGCCTGACCTCAGTCCTGGGTAAAGTCATGGAACAGATAAACCTGTGTGCTATTACACAGCACCTGCAAAATAAGCACGACATTAGATCTAGTCAGCACAGATTTAGGAGAGGTATGTCCTGCCTGACCAACCTGATCTCCTTTTATGAACTGATGACTCGCCTGGTTGACAACAGAAAGGCTGTGAATGTTGTGTACTTGGATCTTAGGAAAGCCTTTGACACGATTTCCCATGGTAAGCTTCAGAAGAAACTCTCAGAGCATGGGTTGGAGGTTGAGTTGGAGCATGGGTTCCTCCCAGGGCCAGGAGGAAGCGGCAGGCTGCCGCCACCACAGCAGCTGTGTGGGCTGATGTGCATATTCATGACTGCGTAATTGAATATACATGTGTGCCAGGTCGCGCATGCGCAGTTGTGAAAGGTGGCCTCTTTCATCACTAAAATTCATGCCATTAAGATGTGAAGCCACAATATGGGGGGCGTGAAGTGCAAAAGGGCCAACTGTACTCCATATTTTATGTGCACCCATATGGCATGTAGAGTTGCTCATTTCAATAATAATGATTTTTAATTGAAAAACCTCTATAACTTTGATAATAGTCAAATAGGAATTGCTGAAGTTATTTACTATCTTGGCAATTTCACCACTTCTCAAAGTGGCTCGCGTGTGTCTTGGATCTCAATTTCAACCAGCTAATGGTGTTCCCAACATGTCTGTGGAGAAACGAAGTATGAACAGTGTGGGTGGCACTTTTCTGTTGTGTTAAATTAGCTCATCACGCTATACAGACATTATTAGCTATGATCACAAAATCACAGAATCACAGAATATTATGAGTTGGAAGGGACCCACAAGGATCATCTAGTCCAACTCACCACCTAACACCTGTACAGAGACCGAGAGCACATCCCAGAGCGTAACACCAACCTAGATCCCTCACAGTCTAGCAGGCCACTCCGAGCCGGAAGGGGCCCAGGGTCATCCAGCCCTACACCCCCCAGCTAGACCATGTCACTAAGCTCCTCGTCCAGTCTTCTCTTAAACACATCCAGGGATGGCGACTCCACCACCTCCCTGGGCAGCCCATTCCAATATGCAATTACTCTCTCTGTGAAAAACCGCTTCCTAACGTTAAGATTGAACCTCCCCTGGCATAGCTTGAGGCCGTGCCCTCTCGTTCTGATGTCGTCAGCCTGGAAGAAGAGGTCTACACCCATCTGGCTGCAACCTCCCCGCAGGTAGTTGTAAACAGCAATGAGGTCACCTCTGAGCCTCCTCTTTTCCAGACTGAACCTCAGTCCTGTTTACAACAAAGTTCTTTCAAGGCTTTAATTTACCAATTTCTAAAATGGTGCGTAATATTGACATTTCCTAAGCATTTCCATTGTCATAATGGTATCCTAGTTGAACAATCTCCAAATTAGTAACACTTAACAACAGCTCTACTAAGAAAGTGTGTTTACTTCTCATTAAAAAAACGAAAAACTGAGTCATGATAAAATCACACATCCAGACCAATAGAAATTGTCTCTGGAGATCCATGGCTAGCATCTAAGCTCCCTAAATCCAAGCTTAATCTATTATCTATACAATTCATAGCCTATTACAGTAATGACAACTAAAAAATGGTGGTTGCCATTAATATTGAAATATTTCTATTTGTGAGTAGGACAGCAAAAACAATGTACATTATAGAGTAAGGCATCTATGATATGGAGTTGAATGTAATTATATTTAGGGGCTGTTACGATACAGGCATTAAACTCCACTAGTGGCTTGCAGCATAGGGCCCATGAGTCTGCTTACTGCAAGATTCACCAGCTAGAGAAGTGATGCAAGACGTATGAACACTTCTAAGTATCATTCAAAAATGTAGAACACACAAAGAAAGCCAGAATCCCATTTATATGTGTGGAAATACCTTTCAGCAGTGTACTCTTACTCCCAGTCTTAGCATTTGCACAGAAGAGGCTAAGCAGAAGGGAAGGAGTACTTCAAAGCACTCACGAAATCTCTGGGTCAATGGGAATCATGACAGCACCCATTCCTAAGTGTTTTAACTGATGTAAGAACACGAGAAATTAATAAAGCCAAGCTGCAAGAACCTATTTCATCTAATATTGCTTGCAATCACTACCATAAAGATGGAGAAAGTCTGCAGACAGTTTGGTGAAAGGCCAGGAAGTTAATTTGTCATTTGCATAAGTCATTTACAAGAAGAAACTATTTAAAATTATGTATCCATGACACATTACACGTGAATAGATGAACAGTAATCTTGAATAATAGTTTGGTGTGTATGTACAGAGGAGGGGGAAGGGAGAGGCCTTGATAAAAGAGCATAATTTGCAAGTATTAGAACAGGGAGATGAAACTACTCAGGTTACAGACAACTAGATGTCATCTGAAAGGAAAGCAATTTGAAGATGCTGCTTCACGGCATTCATTTTGTTTCATCCCTAACTTAAAGAGAGAAAGGAACAAGTAGTCTTGTATGCACCTCCTCCAAAGTTTCTCTGCACCAGTGATTCTGGTGGAGCCATCCAGGACAACTTATCCTTCTCCATACTGTTTTATGTCATTGTCTTTTAAAATATCACTATTGGACCCACAGTGTTTCCCTCCTGAGTAGGTGTAAAAAGAGAGCCGATTTGCCCAATGGTTGAATGTGATGGGGGGGGCAGGTGGGAGGGGAGGGTGAGGAAAGACACACACACTGCATTTTCCCTGAAGAGCAGTGTGAGATTTCCAATCCTCAGCTTTAACACATAAAATATTAAGAGCCAATTTTCAGTTGCACCTCTGTCACTTCCATTATCATTCTACACGTCCGGAGGTGATAATGGACTCAGTAAATTGCAGCCTCTTTCCATCCCAGACCACAAGGGCTTTCACCTGGGGACAAGTCTGCACAAGGGGTGGCCCAGATATATGCTAATGGCATCCAGCAGCAAGGCACTAGGGAAGACAACAAGATGTGTTCAAAAAACCAATGTACCATGTGACAAAGGCAGGAAAACAAATGCCCAGGAACAAAGCAAAATCAAAAAGGAGTGAACATGTTCCCCCAAGTTATACACATACTGGTATCCTCACAGAGTTTGGCTGCAAATACACTGAGCAGTGAAACTTCTTTTCATTCGGACGCATCCTATATGAGTTGCTTACTGCTTTGGTTCAGCCACAGTGCCAAACAATACTGAGAGCAATGATTTTTTAATTACATTGTGACAGCAATATGGACCATGGCATAGTTGATGATAGAGCTGAAACCAGAATTCAGCCTGTCCACTGATCTCACAGGCATGCTTCAGAGCTGGGCAAACAATAAAAATACTGCTGCTGCCAGCTGCAGCCTTTGTGTTTTCCTAGCTCTGCTTGAGAGCCTGGGATGTCACACTTGGTTACACGCACTGAATTCCACAGGAATTGCGCCCAAATTAAATTTTTAAATGTCAGTAAAACAGTCTTCATGGATCACAAGCATAAAAGGTATCACCTTCTTTTCCTGTGGATGCTATGAACTCAAATCTCAACTCTAACAAGCAGATGGAAAGTGTCTTGAAAGTGTCTTTTCAAGATCCCAATGAAATTGGGATCAAGCACAACACACTGCAGGACTCTCCTGTATTAATAAGCAGCCTTCAAGGAGTAAACTGCAAAAACTGATAGCCAGACCACAAGGATGGATGGATGGAAACTATTTGTGGGCTGAACAACCTGGTGTGCTTGGGTCATGGGGACAGCATTCCTCCCACTAACATTGCATTTTTTTCCCCTCAGCTGTGACATCTGTTAAAGCCTCCATCCTGCCAGACTGCTGAAGAAGGCGAAGTGGACTTTGCTACTACGTACATGCTGTACTTCAGTAGTTACCACTTAATTATGTTTTTTTTCCCTGGCAAAACATTCTTCATGTGTAACAAGAAAGTAAGACTACAGGGAACATAGCACACAAACATGCTGTTTGGCTCTCCACCCTGCAAAAGGCACAACCAAGTTTTACAGCTTAGATGACCAGTGCAATGGGGAAAAAATGTGGACTGCTGAATTCTGACAGTTCAAGAAGTCGAATCTGATGTGGGCTTAATTAGCACCACAGCTAATTAATGTCACATAGTGAATATGCAACCCACAGCTCTACACAGCCCACTAACAGCAGCAAAGCATTATAATTTACTTGCTTCTCAACTATCCCACTCAAGCATTGCATCCTGTTCCAGCATGTACATATCAGTGTATCAGGACTTAACAATCATTAAACATTTTTGTCTCTGCGAACCTATGCATCAATTTTACCTGCACTTGTACTGCACATGCTTATAGGTATATCACGCATACCATGATGCCATTTGAGGAAGTCAAACAGCAACACTTGGTCCAAGTTGTAAGGTGGCCGCAATTAGCTCTCATAAGAATTACAATTTCAGAAGTTCATGAGGTTGGATTACTCCAGCTGCATTTCAACAAGTACTAATTTTGCATGTGCCAGTCTCCTCACAAAAATTTCATTTCTATGAATTTTTAATGATGCAAAGTAATTTTTTCAAGGTCACTGAGAGACCAAGCAGACATTAAATTTGCACACAGTTTCTTGGCAGCTTTGCGAGAAAGTGAGCAAGGAG
The DNA here is from genome assembly GCA_013390025.1 of Pitta sordida. Lineage (NCBI taxonomy): Eukaryota > Metazoa > Chordata > Aves > Passeriformes > Pittidae > Pitta > Pitta sordida. The sequence continues at coordinate 348,482 of WEKX01006761.1, forward strand.
GGGGTTTGGTGGCAGTTAAGGGAGGGAAGAACGATGGGGTAAAAAAGCAGAAAGAAAGTATAAGAAAAATCATGCAGCAAACTTGACAGTGAACTAAATTTTAGAACAAACTCATGGGGTTTATTCAGGTCCTCAAAGGGAAAAAGAGTGAAAATCATGTCTTGTGCACATATGTGACCATTTAAATCTCCTTCTTAGCATTTTATTTTGTTTGAATAAAAAGTAAAGGGGGGGATCATTAGACACTTAATTTTATTTTGCCTTTTTTTTAAAGTCCATTTATGTCACGGCAGATTTTCCAGTAACCTAAACATGGCAGTATCGAAATAACTGCTTTACCTCATTAACCAGTTCTGTAAAAAAGCTGGCATGACATTGATGAAAATTAACAATTCAAATGGTTCTGGCAGCCATGAGAGCGCCCGCTTCCAAATATTTCACCTCCTAACACCACTAAAATCTTGCCGCTACGGGAGCTTAGTGCCTGACAGCCGTGTAGCCCTGCCACCCTCTAAGCTGTTTGGGACAGACAGCTCAGAGTGTTTTTTTAATATTCATCAAATATTTCATTTTCTAGACTTCGGGCTGCAATTGTTTAATGAAGCAAGTAATTCCCAGGAAGAGGGAGCAATCCCCTACCTCGCCACCACAGCATGTGCTGGGGTAGCCCAAGGTACAACATACATGTACAAAATAAATGTAGGGATATTGCAGGTGAAGCTTGGTACCAGGAAGGAAATGCAACCCAATCTGAGATCCCGATTCACCCTAACAAAGTTACCCATCTCCCCAGACCTCTGCAGTCGTGGGCTGAGCAGTGGCAGCTGGCACTGTGCAAGAATACATGTTTTTAATTCTCATGGCTTATGTGCTTTCCAGCAGTGGCTTTGCATTGTCTGCACAGACCATACTGCCTGTTAAATCTGATCAGATGGACAGCTTTCACTATCAAAGAAAGGCTGCTGCAATAAGTTCCATCCTCATCACCCCTGTCACTCCTCATTTGGGTGAGCAGAAGAGACGTCCTGACGGCAGCAGCAGGGATTGGGCAAGCCTGAGGAGAATCGCCTGGAGGAATCTTTGGCCTGCACACACATTTCCGATTCACCTGCATTTAATGCCATTAATATTTCAGCAGCTGCAGTGCCAGGGTCAAACTGAAATTTTGCACTCTCTGTTTCACTCGGAAATGTCATTCTCAGACCTTCCACTGGATTTTTTTTTCTTTTAAACATTGGTGAATGAAGAATAAAAACGAAAAGCGTGACTAGCAAAAAAGTTTACAAAAAGGTCAGAATACACATTTCCACAGCCTGTAATTTAAAGATTTCTCTGTACCGAATTTGACCTTGCCATCTGTCTAAGGCAGGTAACATTTCCATGCAATACAAAGAGAGAGCTGTCAGCCCACCATCACTGCTGGATTCTCTCTTCTCCAGGAAAATCCACGGCAGCACACAGTAAGTGCACAAATCACTCTGTACTTGGTGCATAAACCACTGCCTAAGAGGAACCTCCCCATCCTCTGCATTCTTGCTACAGGTCTGACACCAGCAGGGCCACATCTTTGGTGGTGGTAGTACTTTTGTGGTAGTATTGATTCTGGGAAGTACTAGAGATCCTGGACATCTCTTGAGGTGCATGAACAATGTAATCTGGGAGCAACATGAAGAGCAGAAGCTCAAACACCTCACTTCCACCTGTGTGACCCCAAGCAGCCACAGAAGAGCATCTGCAGACCACCTATAGAATCACTTCAAAGCATGCAAACACTCCATCGAGAACACTGTATGAACAGCTGGAGTATGGGCCTGAAATCTGAATAAAGGCCAACTTTCATACAGAACACATCACATGTCACTGCTGAAGTCACTGTACACTGCAGCTGTATATGCCCAGTGCAAGACAAGAAACTCTAAGGGGATAAAACAATTCAGTGGCTGTTTCTGTTCACCTTTGCTGAACAGCAGCAGACACAGTGAAGGAAGTTGTCAACAAACATGCAAGTTGTATCCACTTCTGTTAATTCATACAACTAGAGTGTATGTGTTTAAGTATATAGAAACTGATCATCATATGTGTGTATATATATATGTATATATGTATATATACACATACTGGAGTTTCGCTGTCCATTTCTTTTAAAGAGGTAAGTTTTAAATCTTCAGATTTCCCTAGAGATTTTTCACATAGAAGTCATTCACCTATGAAACTTGATCCCTTTCTGTCAATGCTAATACTACTATTTATCTAGGTGGGAAAAAAACCCTAAAAGCAGCATCTTATTTTTTTCTTTAAAAATGGAAGTTAAGCAAAAAAAACCCCACAAAAAAAACTTTAAAAATTGCATCTCAGGTTCCTGACAACTTTGACACATTATGAAGATACAATCAATAGAGAACACCAAACCCAGCAACATGATTTTCATGGTGTTGTGGTTTAACCCCAGCTGGCAACAGATCCTACACAGCAGCTCGCTCAGTCTCTCACAGGTGGGTACCCACCCCAGGAATTACCAGCGACTGTGAAGAAAATTACATAATTCCACCCCCACCAAACCAGCACACACAGACATGCCAAAGTAAAGATTTGCTAGTCATACAGCTTCTCACATCAACTGTGCGTATAGAAGTCCCTCCTTGCCTTCAGCCAGGCAGGAAACACTCAATAGAAAGATGCCATACTACCTTCAGAGATTATGTGGAAAATTCATGGTTCAAAGGGATTTACAGCTTGGAGAGCTCTGCTCCAAAGGCACGGCCCTTTCTAAACACCTATTTCTGAAGTTGGGCCACTGCAAATGCCACAGCGCACAACTGCAGAAGGATAGAATCCATGGCTGCATGTAGTCTGTGCTTCCCACATTATTCCCAATGGCAAAATCTCCTCAGGAACTCTGGGAAACTTCTGGAGGTGTCAGCAAGTCACAAGAAACCTCTGCAAAAGCTGTTCCGATAAGTAAATGCTTAATGAATGTGGATGACCAAAAAGGACTTTGGGTTTCAATATAAATATTCAGTTGTTTTGATTTTTGTTTTGGTGGGGTTTTTTAGCTAGCTCATCCTCAGAAGGGCAGCCCGGAGCAAAAAGTACCAGCTGACTACTTTTATCTATACATCATTTTTTCCCCAGTCACCTACCAGCAGTTCAGCAGACCTGACTAGACTGTATCCCTTTCTCTCCTTCTACATATGGGATCAAATTCACTATGGCCAGACCACCACTTAGAACAGAGATTTTCAGTAATGGTCTGTTGATGGTTACTGAGTTGGGAAGTGTTTAAACACCTCCTTCCTCCCTCCCTTCATCTCATAGATAAAAAGCCTTAGACAAAGGAGTAACAAAATGGACCTCTAATTTCTCTAAAGACTGATGAGTCATACTGGATACATCAGCTATAAATTTAACAAGAATCCCAGGAGCACCCTTATGTTCCCTCTAGGACCAGGTATACCAGAAGCAGGATTAAAAATTTAAGTGTTAGCTGTTAGATTTAATGAAAGAAAATTAAATGAATAAATATTAATAATTATATTCCCAAAATAGTCTTGTGAGCTAAAAAATTAATATTTAAGTATTCTATGCAAAGAATAAACACTATAAAACTCTGGTTGATTGGGAGAGGCTTGCTTATCATGGTAAACCACAAGCGAGATGGAATTAAAGAGATGTGTCTCTCCATCTGAAGTTAGGACACTCAAACGGACATTCCAGAATAATTTTCTCATTTTGAAATGTGGAAAATAACTGGTTTTTTTAGTGTAAAACAAATAAAAAAGACAATAAAAGGACCTGATGATCAATCTTTCCCTCAAGGTCTCTCTTAATTTGAAACTCGGCCTAACCTGGGTCTACAGCACTAATAAAACAAGGCACGTATGTCATAAATCACAAGTGCAAAGCTTTCCTGCCAACTGACCCTCTGAAATGCCACAGCAGATCTGATCAGAGAAATTTTAGCCACAAAAGTGCAAAGGCTACTGTATAAACCAACAACAAATTACTCAGAGAATGGTAACTTCTGATTCTCTCTCCCCTTTTGTGGCTCTGTCAGGGTTGAGGAGAAGAGCTGTCTGATGGGGGCTTCATTCATTTTTATTTTCCCAGCTGATTCCCCATCAATTATTTAATGAATTTTATGATACATACCATATAGCTGGAAAATAAACACGCTAACAAATTAATGGAGTTAAAAATTATGGATTTCAGAGTTCATATAAACAGTAGAAGCATATTCTATGAAGATTAGCAAAAGCAGAAAAATTTTCTGAACATCTAGTTTGTTTTCCAAGGCATTTTAATGTGTTTTCCTTCTTGATGAAGACAGGATAGCCAGCTTCACACTTGTCTGTGATCATTTCCTCCGCAATTTTTCTGTCATAGCAACCTGTCTGAACTTCAAATACTTAAGCAGAAGTCTAGTAATCATCAGTGATAACCTATGATCTGTCTGATGCAAATAAATAGGTTAGATTAAATTCACATCTAATATCCCTTTAACAAAGGAACTGCAATCATTGTGTGTCTTAGGTGTGGGTACTTAGTTCTGAAAGAGTGATAATCTGTTTATAGAAAAATATTCCCAAACTGTAACTTCCAGTAAGGTAAATGATGGCTACACATTTTTGCTCCCCTTAATATAACAGTCCTTAACCTGCAGGCTGACAAATGGAGATGCCCTCTCCTGTTTTTGCAGAGCTTTTCAGAGCTCTGAGTGAGGGCAGGGCTCTGTCAGGCTGCAGAAATCCATTTGCAAGATCTCACACTTAAGAAGTAACACATTTTCCCTTCCTCATTTGCATAACCATTCGCCACATTTTATTTTGACGCACAGAACACAGTTTCAAAGCTAAGAGAGATACAACTCTGTTTTGGACAAAATTCACACCAATGCTGTATCATGTACACCTTTAGCTTCTCATTGCACTGGGAAGAGCAGACAGAGCAGCTGCAGAGAAGAAGACTTGATCAGCCCCATGTGCTTGGAAGAGTGGTTTCCCACAGTCACCTAGCAGGTAGCATCTACCCCACCTTAGGAGAGAGTTTAAGGCACTGCATGAAAAACAAGCAAAATGCAAAGATCTCGAAGTACAGCTGCACTGGAACTATAGGTAGTTACCACCAGCATCTAGCTCATTTGAGTACAAAATATGTAAATGCTTTTCCATTGCACAGATGAGGCCGAAAGGTGTAAAGGAAACAGGTGTAGGATTGGCTTTTTAATCAATTTTTGGCCATGTTTGGTTTGGACCCACTCAGCTTCACTCTAAAATACCTGAACCTTTTTCTTTCAAAAGGAGCCTATAAAGAGAACTCTTGGACCTAAGCAGGGTCTTCCTGAAGGTGACATCCTTCTAAAACAAAAGTGCCCACCCATCAGCTTGCCCTTCCCCACACACTGGAAGACAGCTGCAGGGAAGGATGTGCCACCACAAGAACTCTGTTTGTTCATTGCTGAGCTTTTCTTGGCATTATTATTTTCTTGCCTGATGCTTTCCTGAGCTGTGACTTGAAAACAAAACATTAATTAATTTGGTTGTTTTCCATAACTTCTACTTCATGGTATAAAATAATTTACTTTCTCAACGATTCTAGAAGAAGAACCTGAATTCTGCCTTCTTTTGGTAGTTCCAAAGGCTGAGTCCTTTAATTGTAACTCTTTGTGGTTTGTATTGTTTAATTAAAATTCATTTCCTAAAGGATTGCGTTTGCATGAAGGAAATTGAGCAATGAATACTAGCAGCAACCAGTGTGGTAACAAGCCTATTTGGTTAGCCTTCCTTATAACAGGTATATTTTACAAGACATGGTTACAAGCTCCACTTGAAGAAACCTGTGCCATATATTGACAAGCATTGGACATAACTGGACTAAATAATTCTTTCTGCAGGCAATAACTCTCAATACATGATGGCATTAGACATCGAGAGTGAAATCCTGAAAGTGTCAAGACTGAACAAAGCTTTGTCATTAGAGGGCTATGCTCGCACCTAGGAGCATACAAGGAGACTCCCACAGATGTCTCTGAGGGAATTACAGAAGATAGGGGATAAATTTATTTAAAGTTTTCAAATGCCTCGTACACCACACTAGTGAGGTGCACAAACACAACTATAGGGTTTGGGCTTCTTGGAAATTATTGGCATTTCAGGGGTTAATAATTGCCCTTGAACCCCTGGGAAGTGGACTTGAAAAGTTCCAGAGTTCAAGCACAGTGCCATAACCAAGGTGCTAAATAATAAAAGAGCAGCCTTGTATAAGACTCTCCGGCAGGAGATGAGCCCACCAGAAGCTCCGCCTGGGCTGATGGTCCAGACTGCAACGCCGGCAGCATAATTTCTACAGGGTGTCAGAAAATGCATTACTACTAAGTGGCACCACTCTGAATGAAATCTGTATGGGTCAACTGCAGGTTAAGCTAACAAAACAATTAAAAATTTAAAATCTAACAATCACAGAGCCCCCCAAGCACTCAAGAAGGAGCAATGGGTGGTTTCTCATGTGGACAAAGGAACAGGTCCCTATCTCATTTCTATATTTCCAAGCAATAGCGAGACATTTGCCCTAAGTAGGTATCACCAGCTTATTGGCTTGAAAAGGGTTCACGATCTTCCCTTTGTTAGTGAGAAGGACCTCAAATAATAATGTTTGAAAATATGGCCTACATATAAGTGCTCGCTGTGAACCTGACTAATGTCAATCCGGTGCCAAGATCTGAGTGGAAGGATTCTCACTTTTTGTACTATTAATTGTATACAGAATACATGTGGAGAACTTGGCACAATTTGTTGATGGTTAATATACAGCCATGCTGTGTGTTTGTGACCACATTGCATTCTTACAGGCAGCTTTAGGAAATGAAAAACTTCATTAAATACCTGGGAGAGGCATTTTTGTGAGACGACTCCGTGCAGATGGATATCTCACAGCCTCCCTTAAACAAAGATTTTGCTGTGAGCAGCAAGAACTGGGGAAATGTCAGCCAGCCACAGCGAGATGTTTGTTTGAAAAGAAGGCTTGCTAGAGAGAGAGACCCTGCTTCCAGATGAGGTGTGCCTCAGCCTAGGGCACGATTTATTCCAAAAGTCCAAGACCAAAGTTAGGGCAAGGGAGGAGCAAAGAGCACAAACAGGTTCTCATTCCTGCCTAATGTCCTCTTCCTCTGGAATACCCCTCCTAAGCAGTACTTCAGCTTTCACGTAAACACAGCCATACTATTTTCTTCATTACATCACAGACGAAATAATTGTGAGGCTGGGGGACGTGCTGGTCTCATGCTCAGTAAGGCAGTCTCTTCCAGATCAACACATAACAAGGCAACTATGAAACACATTTCATTTCAGAGCAAGTTTCAGAGTATTTCTGTGCAATCTCAAAATGTGTTTTGTGTGAAATGTTTACATATATGACTACACACAGGCTCATTAGCAATGAATTTTTGTTATGTTTTAACTTTGAATCTTGTGCTTTCCCTCTTACAGCCCAAAGGAATGCTGTCTATATACATCGTGCTAATAGACTCTACAAATAATATATTTTTGAACATGTATATTTATAATGAAAAGCGATTCTGAGTCAAAACTACATTATTAAGCTAAAACTATATATATATATGTATATAGTCTAATGAAAAAGCTTCCAGCAACTCTTAAAAATATGTATTTATATAAATGAAGTTAAAATGGGGAATAAATTATTTCATGAACTCACTCATTAAGTTCAAGAGCTACTGAATATTTTTATACTTATTTTTGCAACAATGGCTTTATTTAAAAAGCAGATAAAATGAAATAAACAACAGAACAGAGGAATGGAAATCCAAGTAGCAGAGTGCTGTGCTGGTACACAAGAATGTTTTCATTTGCTAAGCAAACCAGGAATAGCAAACCATAAGAAACAGAAAAGTCTGAATCTGTTCAGATTTATATCAGGATTAGTCATTAGAGTAGAAATAGGAGAATGTCTCTATCTTATCCCCGTTTGTGTGAAACACAGAAAACTAAATGTATTCATTGTAGATTGTAACTTTTTCCAAATTGAATAATATAGAAAATAATAAATAATGCTGAGACTCAGTTTTGCCTTGAAACAAAGAAAAAAAATAACAACATTGCTTTCTCTTAATGCATACTATTATCACACATATTTTCTTCATCAAAATAACAATTCAACTAACAGAATATACCACCGGTTCAAGCTCTACTCAACCATTACTTAAACTTTATAGCCATTTTTCCTTTATTTTTCTGTATTGCTCATCTTGCTTCCTTCAGGTGACATGAAGGGACTTGCTTGTTAGTTAGCAGAATTAGAAAATGCCCAGGTAGTGTTTTCAGTTAACAAAAACCAAAATGTGCACACAGAAAAATTTAAACTATCTGCTGTACAATGCTTTTCCGGGACTGAAAACAATTAGTATTTTTTTTATAAATACGGGTAAGCTCAAAATTTTGCAATCTCCTGTACACTTGGAATTTTTTAAACATTAAAATCATCCCAGCATCTATCTATTCATCCATCAACCCATCCATCCATTTATGCCTAAGCCCCCCCTCCACCTTCCTTTTCATAAACAGCTCTGCTAATTAACTCCCACATTGCAGCAATCTTCCTATTACACAAAATGGAGAGAAAGATTGAATTTATCTATACATGATGAACAAATGCCCAAGAGAAACTCTTGTAATCTATCATGTCAATGTAGATGAACTCCTCGGGATTTCTTTTCTTTGTTTTACCATCCAATAACAGCAAAAATAACACAGAAGAATCCCAGTATTTGGCTACACAGCTGATCAACATCTGAAAAGACATTCAAGCCTGCTCTGCATTTATCCTTTTTTGAACAATAAAATTTAGGGGTGACTGCTCCTGGATTTGAGGTCTAATTACTGTAACAATTAGTTAGTTAGCTCATCAGTGTATTTTTATTATTAAGGAATGACGACAGAAAACTGATCTCTGTGTGATTAAAGAAAATAAAGGACTAATCGAGAAGAACAGCGAGTCCATTATTTCTCAAATCCCTGAAAAGGGCTAAACTTCATAAATGGAGACAGCGCTAAAATTTAATAACAATGGGCATATTCCTAAAGAAATGTGGAACAAGCATCATCCCAGCACAGCGCGTGGCACAGCACGGGTGGACGCGCCTCCACACCCTGATCCTGGACACCACGCCTGTCACCACAATTCTCAGAAGTCATCTATTAGTGTGACACCTCTCATTTAAGATCAGCTCTGCATTCGTTTTTGCACTGACTCATTAATGTCACAGTCTTCACTTACACCTCTCTTTTTTTCACTCCGCTGTGTTTGGCGCAGGCTCTCCCTGCGCAGTTACACGAGTAACACTTGCTGGAGCGGCGGGCATTTTGTCAGCAGACTCAGTGGGAGTCTTGAGGAAATAAAATCCCCGTTCACTGGGTTTTTGAAAACATTTCCAACTCTGGGGTGGGTCAAAAGCTGATAAGCAGGATTTGTCACACTACTCTGTCCTTTGTGAAGAACAGTGCAAATGTGCTAAGCGGTTTTTTTTCTTTTTATATAATAAAATACACCAGTATTTCAAGGCTACAGAAAAATAAATTTGTTTTAAAATCTCCAAGCAACAAAAGACAAATTATTTCAAGTCTCAAACTTTAAAACTCAAACTGTAAAACCAAAAGAAAGTTTTGGTTTACAAAGAAGTTAAATCAGAAGACATACAAAATATCCAAACCTTCTCTTCCCTCATCTTTCTGTACTTTCAGGAAGCAAGAACCTCTTCTGGTTTGTAAGTTTGTATCTCCTTGCACTCCTGAACAGGTCATAGCAAAAAATCTACACAAATGAAAATACTACAGCTTTACTTTGCAATACTTCCTTAAAAACTGTTAGCATTGAATATTGTTTACAAAAATATCACGAAATGAAAAAATTAAGCAGTTATTTAACTGTAAACAAATTAACAATGATGGTTTTGCTTACAGAAAGAAAACAAGACATACTCAATTTCAGTGGAGAAAAAAATAAGTTGTAGGATGAACGTAATCCACTTGCATGCAAACAGATACACTTTCTTGATCTATAAGAAAAAAGAAATCAGCTCTGCATTTCTCAGACCAATCCCCCCTTTTTAATGTAATATTTCAAAGCTATTTATGCATAAAGCAGCTGCCAAAATAGTTTATGTGGTTTTAATGTTGATGAGTAAAGCAATCAGAAGCTTTTCACAGGAATTATAAAAACTTTGGATTTCTAATGATGTTGAACAGACAGCTAACAAACATTCCCACAAGCAACTTCAGGACCGCGTTTTACCATAATCACAACAGGACACTAAGAGCTACCAAGAGTTAGGGATATGCAGTTTCTGAGATTCATGGTTCGTTTTATCCTGTGCAGCACCATTTCACAGGGCACCAGATTAATCCAGAGCACTGCCTGTTCTGAGCAGCATGATGCAAATATAAATTCACCTTTCAATCACTTCTGCGGGTTAATGACACTGAGTAATAGCACATTAGCAAAGTGCCACTCCAGACACCAGTCAGGCATGCCAAACAGATAATCTGACAAACGTTTCAGATTCATTTTCCATGAACAGAAACACCATTTGGGCTTATTAACCAGCAAATCTGCATACAGTGCAATGCAGAGCACAGAAGCTCCATTAAAAGTAGCAATCTATCTCATTAATGTAATGTATATAATGTAATATTTAGCTTCTTCCATTGTTGCAAAATTGAAAAAAAATACACTTGTGCTCTGTAATGTGGTAATATATTTGTACTAATTGCTTCATATACTCCAGTCAAATTTTCGATGTAAAGGAATTCCCCCACTGGTTTAGAGAAGAACTATGTTTTCAGTTACTACATATCATTTTCAAGCATTCAGATAATTCAAGTAGTAGTCCCAAACTACGCACTATACTCACTTCATTTGTCCCCTTTCTATTAAATGCTTCCCTTGCAAAAGCATTGTACCTGTTTCTGGCTTCCACATTTGTTACTGCATCTCTGCTTTTACAGATGATATTTGAGCTCCTGGTGGAGTAGAGTTAAAGAGGTTGATTGCTCACTTAGTCCAAAATCAATAGGAGACGAACAGGATTGGCCTTCTTATCTTGATCATATTGATAATCAAATGGAAAAAAGGACAACTAAAAAAGAACGGTTCCCCAAAAAGTACATTCACTCAGTTGTAAATAAAATTACATGAGTGCTTTCAAAGACTTTAAATATTGATCTTACCAGAATGTTAGAAAACAAGAACATTGCTAAAACAATACATTAAAAGCAACCTTCTCAACAGGTTTATCCAAACACAATTCTAACAGCAAGCACATGTACTGAAAACACAATTAAAAGCCCCATTCCTATCCACAAAACAGAAACAATGCTGCATTATCCATATGTCAGCTCAGTTTATAATTTTTTTTTAACAGCTGGGATTCAGAAAACTATCCATAGACATTTCCTATGTTGTCTAAATCGCTGCCTAGCTGGTTAGCTTCAATTCCTTGGATCTGTATACAGTACCAGTGTTTAAGTTTGGTTGGGGAAGGGGGAACTGAGTGGGCACAACCACCTCTTTTGTTTTGCCTGAAATGTCTTAACACATCATTTCTAGCCACAAAATGTTGTACTCCCTTGCAGTGTTCTGACTCTAGAATCAGGAGTTACAGCTTATCACTATTTATAACAAAAGGTAGGTGGAAAATTAGCTTTCTGTCCCTTTGTTGGTCACCCTGTGGCTTTCATCAAAGCTTTTGTTTGAAAACAATGTCTGCAGGTGATTACTCCAGTAAGCTACCAGCCTACTCAGCTGCATTTCAATTTTCTTTAATGCTGAATTTGGAGTTTCAAAGCCTCAATTTGCCATTCTGAATTTCCCCTTCTGTGCTGCGCCATTCCATTTCAGGGCACCAGAGGAGGCAGAGACATGTTCTTGCTCTTGGCCTCAGATCAAGGTAGCCCAGGTCTGTTGTTTCCTTTTTAATCTCGTGTTTCATTTTGCATCCACTTTACAGTACTTTGCAGAGTACTGAAGAGGTGGTGGTATGACACTGCCAGGCTCTCTCTAAAGTACTTCAGGAAGGATTTCAGGTTTGCATCACTGAATATCATCAATCAAAACCTTTGCTTTATTGTTACTTATATTGAGTGGCTTACACACTATTTCCTTTAGAAATGCCTCAAGTGGCCATGTTGGTTAAAATTCTTAAATAATACAGTTCTTAATGACACTGCAGGGTATTTAACAACAAAATACTGCTGCAATTAAGGGATGGCAAATAAATTTGCTATCGATTGGTTTGGAATTTGTGATGAAAATCACAATCAGTAGATCAAATTGTGCCACATTTATGAAGACTCTGAGAGATTACAAGCAAGTTTGCTAATTTTTCAGTCTGCCCCTTCTGTGGAATAAGAATGAAAATACTCCTTTCTCCCCAGACTTTTTGCCTGCTCAGACAAAGCAATCTCCTTTCTGCTGGAACTGCTATGATGTGTGCAGTCTTGTGCGAGTGCCTTAGGCACTGCACTGCTATAGAGCAAATCTGCTGCTATGAAATATTAAATTATAGTAAGAACAAAGGATTTAAGTTACAACTGGCTTAGGATTTACACACAGTGAGTTCCTTTAATTCATAGTTCAGAGTATTTCACGTATTGGTATGTACAGCACGACAGTCAAACCCTTGATTTTCCTTGAATCATACACATTGTTTTACATACGTTACAGTCCTCAGAGACTCAGCAACAGAGAGCAATTAAGAAAGCAAACAAATTGTACTAATGAACCATATAAGGAAGAAAAGCAGAAATGTCACCACCAGCCTTCAAACATATGGCTCTCCAAGGCCCTCCTTGCGCCATGCAACCTCCGCTGCTCCATCAGGCACAGATGCCTGCTTATTTTGGAGCGGAATTCGCTCAGAAAAACGTCTCATGGCCAGCATGGTTTCATAGCTCATTAGCATTGTCCTGATGAAAGTAATGGAAATAAAAGTCCTGGAGGCCAGCAATTCTGTACACTTGCAGAAGCTGCTTTCTTATCGGAAGCTTAAGGAAGTCAATGGAAACTGAAAAGAGAATAATGCAGGGAGGATAAAGACAACTAACAAATGTAAGGAGATTAGAGTAGGCATCAGTGGTATTTGCAGCTTAAGTGAGTGTTGTCTCCCATTACCTGATGATTGGGAAAACAGATCACCATTTGCCAGGAGACACTGATAATTTTCGACGTTTTATTACAAACTGCATTGGAGAAGCAATATGGTTTAAAAAATTCAACTTTTAATCTCTTCTAAGGCTTTGTTTCTCAACTCAGATAATGTCAGTCAGGTTACAGCACTGCTCCAGAAGCATTAATGTGGTTACAGCAAGATGGAAAAATGTAATTAAATGGGTAATAGGTAGCAAAGGAAAGATAGAAATCACAGAGAAATCCTGTAAGTCGACTTTGCTGCCAAGAAGGGACACATTAGTCAGATACAAGTCATTAGTTAGGTTATTTGGTAACGTACCCAGAAAAACACTTAGCAATCTCACTAAATTTACCTCTATTAGTATTTTACAGATTTCTACATCAGTCATCTGCAGTCAAAGAAAATTTGTCCATATAACCTCCAGTAAGTTATCTTTTCTCTTTGTTTCACACAAAATAGAAGCAGATTGGGCATTTAAAAGTAGAACATAGTTTAGTGGCAAAGTTCCCATTAGGGCTACTGAATCTGTAAATTTGGCTCTCTGGCCCACAAACCAACACATGAGAAAACAAGTCAACTCTGACTTACTGTCAAAATTCAAAGTATTTTAAGATACTCTATCACTCAAATAATTTTCCATGGTGCATAATGGGAATACATACAGTGAAAGACTGTGACGTTAAAATGAATGGGAAAAACATTCTTTCAGTCTTCATTTATGCCATCATCAGACTACCACCTTAAAACTAGCTAAGCGATTATACTGCATTGTAATTAGACGTCATGCGTCTTGATTACTGCAAAGTTTAGTTGGGTTTTTCAAATTGCCAGCCACAGAGATGCTGAAATAGAAGAAACAACTAGTGCTGTAGGCAGCATACTGTTTTGGTCATCTTGGCTAGCCAGGATCAATAATAAAATGTTCAATTTGCAGTTGCTTTTTCTTTCGCCCTTATTGAAACAACTTGAGTTTGTGCAGAATGGTTCCATAATCTCCAAACAATATCTTATTTATTCAGCAAAAATTTGCACAGATTAACAGTGACAGAAATAGTGTCTCTAATCACGGGCAAGGCAAAAACTATTTTGAAAGAGAATGAGCGTGGTTACAGACTTATCCTAGCTTGTTAATGTATGTAGACCCAAACAGGAATATTTTGAACATGGAGGAGTGGAGGAAAACCCAAAGGAGAACAATCAATAAGTAAAGCCACCGCAAGCACTACTCCCCGAGAAGAATTCCCCCACCCTGCCCTACCACCGCACCTTGCTCCACTGCCCCCCAAAGCCCCATATCCTAGGGCTGTTTAACACAAGCAGCAGTACCTTGATTATCTCTGAATTTCACTGTGTAGGAGAATGAAAGCTGATCGCTGCAACAAAACCATGAGCACTAACCACTACCATAAAATATCTAGCAAGACAACATTGTTATGCTAAGGCCTTGTGCCAAGATTACCATCCAGACACCCTACCGGGGTGTTGGGGCTGGCTGTGCTCTGCTCCTGTGCCCTACCGCTCATCTTCAGGCGATCCCAGCATGCCTCCCGGGGCAGCAGCAGACCTCAGGCACATCCCACAGCCAACTGTTGCCAGACACCTTCAAGCAGCACTCTTTCATTCCCCTTCAGAAAGTAAGAGTCCAGGTCTCTCTCGGATATGCCAGAACATCCACTAGCAAGCAACTCTGGCTCCATTAAGCATAAGAAGTCATCAGTCTTATGGCTGGCACATAACTCACCCCCACCATTTCCTCTCTTGTTTGGCAGCTGACCTCCCACAGAGACAGCTGAAAGGGGCATTAATGGTTTTTGTCAGCCCACTTTGTTTAGCAGCTATCAAAATCAAATCAATGCCTCCTTCATTGTCTTCGCATTCTCACTTGCAGTTTTTCCTATACTTCACCTCATCATCTCTGTGGGTTTTGGACCGTGATTTATCACCAGGTTCACAAGGCTACTGCTTCATGGGAGCAATAACCAAAAGTGTAATTCCAGCAAGTTTGCTTTTCAGCATGTTCTTGCTGAAGGCAGCAGCTCTATCTGTGCTACCGTTAAACGTTAACTCAGGTCCCCATGTTTCCAGAATGAAGAGACAGAAAACAGCCTTCAGAAAAAAACTTCTTGCCCTTCCTTCATTCTTCCCTCCTTTTTCATCCCTGTATCTCCCAACTCCTGATGCAGCTGGAGCCCAGAAGCTGGCTGCAGAGACTGTGAAAGCTGCTGCAAGGTTGCCAACTCCAGAGGGGCATGATGTTAAAGCTGTGGGTCCTCACACAGCAGAATGGCAGAGCAGGGTGCTGGGGGTATGCTCACTGGAGCACTCCCTGACCCAGGCTGAATGTGCTCCCAGCACCCCAACTACAGCACCTCTGGTCTGGCATCTGGGTTACAGCTTAGTGACTCAGGAAATACTAAGAGTCAGTCTGGAAGAAGTATATTGGCAGAAAAAGAAAAAAAAAGTCATATAATAAATTGCAAGAAAATAATATTTTATGTTCACTGAAGACAAAGCTTATGCAATAATCAATATTGAACTACTCACTGAGATCTCATCCTGCAGCACTAATACAAGATCTGTCTTGCTGGAGCATAGAGAATATGGTCCATCATTCTCTGAGGTATGAAAAATCCTTACTTTTATATAGGTGATTATAGATCTTGTTTACACGTAAGATTTCATGCTTTTATAGAAGCAAATTCCAAAGCAAATGTAACTTATGAGAGCCATCATTACCCAGGGTTTTATTGCCAGGCTTGTTAAATCTCTCAGTAAGAATCAGGTCCATCCTCTCTGTTCAGTCTTGGCACTTTCTGGATGGTGAGATTTATTTCAGTGCCTGACACCGAAGCAAAGTACACTCTTCTCTAGTTTCTGTATACATGCATTATATGACAAACCTGCTCCTCTGTTTTATCCTGTACCTTCTCTCCCCTATATCCATCTTACACACCTGTTTGACTTGAAGTCAGCAAGGGTGTTTTATTAACAAGTGTCTTCAGGATAATGCCTGCTTTTTTCTACCACTATTTCAAGTGCAATTAAGCCCTGATCTTTACATGTGGCCTCTAAGAACCACAGTAATGGAAAAAATAAATCATTATGAATAATGCTGTCACAGGGAAATTCACATTCTCTTCTCTTGTACCCTCAAGGGCCTCAGCAGGGTGTGTGAATGAGAACTGGAGGTAAGTGAGAGCAAAACACTCTTTGATGCTGGAACCTGTGTGGCAGCACCATTTTGACATTCTTTCACAATAATGTGGGAAATAAACCCAGCCGAGAAACAGCAGCACAGCATGCCAGTATGGATGTTACCTCTTACACTGGGTCCCTAGGATACATCTACAGTATAGGAAAGAAAAATACCAAGTATTTCTTTCAGATGATGCAACATTGCACTGGGACACTGCAGGAAGACTGAGGCACCTAAATACAGTATTTTAAAGCTTAAAAGAATCATGAGTTTCCTTTTTAATACTTAAGGAATGGTGCAACACTGTCTTGTTTTTTTTTTCCTTTCTTCTGTTTGACAAACCAGATACTCCAAAGAAAACTAGTCAAATGGTCTAAAATGAACCAGCCTCCCCAGTCCATACAGTCCTACATGACCAAATTTCTGCGTAAACAACTTGGAAGCAACATGGCAGTAGGCAAACAAGATCAATCTACTCCAGGCTGTTGCTCTGCCATGAAGCTGTATTTCAAATAAATCCAGCCACCTCAAAACATTTAGGAATATCTGACATTTGTAATTCTGCCTCTTTCCATCAAAGAAAGCATTTCAGCTGTGTAACATTTATATTCCACTTACATTCAGTACTGTGCTATTACTCAAGTATGTCTGGTGAAAGTTCTTATGAAAGAAGCTAAAATTCACTAATTCACTGTCACTTGCCCACATCAGGGAAAGCCAGACATCTTCAGGGAAAAGAATTTTCCCAAGAGAGAAGATACAAAAAATTATCTTTCAAATCTATATACATGTAATACATGCATATATATACATATATACATATGCTGGCAAGAGAAAAAGGAGAAATATAAATCAGAAAATATTATTTTCAGAGAATGTAGCAACAATAACCAGAAGACTCTTACGCTAAAGCACTTCATTGTGTAATATAGTATTCATCTATTAAAGAGGCTCAGGAGGGTTAAACCAGACCAGACGGCCTCAAACATGAGTATTAGTACATTTCTTAACATCATCAGTCACTTAATGTTGCATCGCCAGCATCATGTTTGTTATGCATATTATGGCTTTTCCACAGAGTGTAGAGTCACATGAGATTTTTTCAGACCAACAAAGGACTCGTGAGCAAATGAGCCAGACAGATAGACTTCTGATGTCTCTCGCATCTCTTACACACTTGGCAAGTGAAGTCAAATCTCACTTTCACGAATATCTGTGTTTCCCCACTGACTTCTTGTGGGAAGAGATTTGGTTCACTAAAGATTTCCTGCACTGAACCAGAGAAAACAGAAATGATGGTTTGGAGTGAGTAATTTGGTTTGAAGAGTGTAAGACATGTAAAGGGACATCACCAAGACAAACACAACAGGCGGAACCCTTGAACCCTTGACAAGAGCTCTCTTCATGTAATCTTACACTTCTTACCTGCTTTTTTAAAATTGCTCAAAGATTCTTGTAACTAAGAGAAATTTTAAAGCAATGTGGTTTACACTGTGCAAGATAGGCTGTTAAGTAAAAATTCCCTATGCCACATACTCAGTGTCAATTTCTCTCTGTGTTTGTGGCTTAGTTCGGGAACACAGCAAACTGGCTGCTGCAGCCCTATGTCCACACAAACTACGGTCGGCCTCTTGCACTTCGCATCCCCCATATTGTGGCTTCACATCTTAACGGTATGATTTTTTAGCGATTAAGGAGGCCACTTTTCGCAACTGCGGATGCGCGACATGACACGCATGAATATTCAATTAGGCAGTCATGAATATGCAACTCAACCTGCACAGCTGCCACGGCGGCCCCACCCACTACGTCCCAGCCCCGGGACAGCGGTGGCAGCACTGGCACTGCTGCCTTCCCCAGCCCCAGAACGGCAGCGGCCGCGGTGGGGCCACTCCTCTCCTGCTATAGCAGTGGCAGGGCCGTGGTGGAGCCACTTTCCCCTTGGAAGCTGCCCTGGAGCCACCAACGTGCAGTTATGAAAGATTTACACACGCTCAGGTGTCCAAGACTTTCTTGAGTGACTCTCCAGGAGATACTCGTCTACCCCGAGTATGGAGAGACCAGGTCTACCCACCCTGAGAGACACCAGGACAGTGGCGTGGGCAGCTCCCCACACCCGTGTCTCTGGCCAAGCTGAAAAGGGGTTTTTCCCAGCATGGGCTGGCTGCTGGCGCCAGGAAGGGCCGACATAAACATCGATACACAGCAACACAGTACCGAAATAGCGTCGGGGGGTCGCGTGGGGGTGCGGGACAAATTTGCATATTAATGAGCTGCCATTCAACACAGAAGTAGGGCTCCGTGGCACCCGATTAAGACCCCGGGTCCGTGATATAGGAGACCCGACTGTACTTGATTTCCCAGCTCTGCCCCCCACATCCTGTTCTGTTTTCAGGAGCCTTAGAGAGAAAGACATTATTCTCCATGTAATAAGAAAGAAAATACAGTGAATCCCTGCTGCATCGCGACCTCTCCATTACCACTCCACGTATTTGCGATGTGAATTTATCGCAGTTTTGATTCAGTGGTGTGCAGGACCACAGCTGAACCCCGCGCTGCCGGCAGGGTGCGGGACCAGCGGGGTGCGGCAGCCCGCGCTGGCAGCCCGCGCCAGGATGGCCGGGCATAGGCCAGGGCGAGGGAGTCCCAGTGTGGGCTGCCAGCGTGNGGTCTACCCACCCTGAGAGACACCAGGACAGTGGCGTGGGCAGCTCCCCACACCCGTGTCTCTGGCCAAGCTGAAAAGGGGTTTTTCCCAGCATGGGCTGGCTGCTGGCGCCAGGAAGGGCCGACATAAACATCGATACACAGCAACACAGTACCGAAATAGCGTCGGGGGGTCGCGTGGGGGTGCGGGACAAATTTGCATATTAATGAGCTGCCATTCAACACAGAAGTAGGGCTCCGTGGCACCCGATTAAGACCCCGGGTCCGTGATATAGGAGACCC
>WEKX01006761.1:367925-389366 GCA_013390025.1 Pitta sordida
GGGGGTCTCCCGAGTCAGAGGGGGCTCATTTGCTTCCCCGTGCTCAGAGAATCCGAGGGGAGAAGCAAAAAAGTGCCCAGAGCCCTCCGGAGTTCCGGGAGGTGGGACAATGGGCGTGGCCCACATGCATATTAACAACCTGCACTTCCTTGAGAGTTTAGGGTTTTGCGAGGGCCGTTGCCTGTCCCTTTCCTCACGAAGGACGGTGTATAACTGTACTCTTGTTTCCACGCTTCTGCTACGGCCAAGATCCAGAAACCTACTGCCCTAGCGCGGCCATCCCAGCAACACTCCAGTTTGGTTCCTCCTCTTGTCTGAGCTCTGAGCACAGTGAAAGTGCCCAATCCCTGTACAGTATGTGAGACGGGACATACAGTGATCCCAAACTAATTAGTCAGGGAAACATCTTTATTTGTGCAATCACTAAATCCTTTAGAAAATCTAAACTTCATGTACCTTTGGGAAGTGAAGTTTTAATTGTGTTTGAAAGTCCAACTCCTACAAACCCAGTGGTGTGTTGAACAGACCGTGACTTGACTGGAGACTTAAATCACATGGAGCTTAAATGATGTATTGAAATGTATTCCCAATGCATTTATCTCAGCTTGGATAATGAAACTAAGCTGTTTAGCTTCATTACCCATGAAATACCCTCAAGAAACAATTGTGCTGTTTTATAGTGAGAAGAGTTGACTTTCGTTTTGACACTCTTTCTCTTCTCTGGCTTGTCTGTGCCTATACTGATTTGAGGAGCTCAGTAGTGAAAGAATCATGCCTTCTTGGCATCTCTGGGCAGATCTTACAGCATGTTGGATATT
This sequence comes from Pitta sordida, assembly GCA_013390025.1. NCBI lineage: Eukaryota > Metazoa > Chordata > Aves > Passeriformes > Pittidae > Pitta > Pitta sordida. Next base: position 368,744 of record WEKX01006761.1, read on the forward strand.
CTAGTATAAACAGCAAATTATACTAATTCACCAGTATCAAGTTTTACCTTTCAAATTTTCCATGCTGCAGCATACAGGAACACTTTTTGCCCTGCCACTTTCTTAAGAATTTAAAACTAATAAACCTTTGCAAAATACAGGTAAGGAAAAAGACAAGAATATTTATCTCTCTTAAACCCAAAATGTTTGGAACACATTTTTAGCCTACACAAAGAATGGTTTATTTCAGGAGCAACCTGTGACCACCAGTGATATAAAGGCCACATCACAATAGGTCTGCGCCCACAAGAGGAAAACCCTGCGTTCTTTTCACTGCTGGATACAAGGTCTTTACTTCACTGTTGTCTTATGATCAGCCCAAGTAGACGACTCTCAAAGATTGCAAAAGGAGCATTAAACTCCCCCCAAGAAATCTTAAAACGGCCAGAGGTACTGACAGCTTGCTTTCTTTTCTTCTTAGCTCAGCACATAACATCAGTTATATGAAAGTAATTTAAAACAGATAAAATCCCATAAGGAATCGACTGATGTTTTCTTCAGCTGATTTATGTAACAGGTTTTACTTTTTTCTGGTACAGTGCATCAGCCTTCTGGCTGCCACAGAACAGCCAAACAACACTGAGGGATCAACTAGTGGACAGAAACATGTAAACCAGAAGTGAGCACTTGATACTCTCCTTGCTGTCATGCTTAATGCAGGGTGAACAAACCCAAGCATCTTAATCACTGAGCGCTGAGGGAATTATAAGGTTTTAGGGTTTGCTTAGCACTTTATAGGATCAGGACCTTTCCGGTTTTTTCTTTATGTTCTTTTGACAGGCAAACTTCCACCTTAGATACAGGACAATGTGAATGTGTCACACAGCACTCAAGGGATGATCACTACCTCTGAGCTGTAGATCAGTGCAACGGACAGAGAAAACAACATCATATACACCCAGTGGCTGTGATTCATCTCAATCCTAAAGTAAGCTTGTCAACTTCTAAACACTGAATTCTCTTGTAATTTGTTATCTTTGAGTGATATAGAACAGGTTACCTCATTGCACGATTTGTTTAGGGAAGGAATGAATGTGATACCCATTGTTTTAAACACAATGGAAGCCAAAATGCAAGTGGAAATTTTAACCATTTAGCGACTATGTGAGCTGGTAGGTAAGCATTCGATTTACACCTACTTGCTGAGTGACTTGAGAAAAACTATTTACTAGATATGAATAGTTTAAGTGAAAAGACTTTCTGCTGGCCTGAAATTAACACCTAATAGCTAATCCTTTTACAATAAATCATGAGCAAGATAGACTGGATCTGTCTTCCTGTCTATAGATTGTATTGAAGCTATAAGTAGTTATTGATGTTTTGTAGTAAGTACAAAGCTATAGTAAAAGAAAAAAAAAAGCCCCAGAGTTTTATCTGCTGTAAAGTGGCTGTAAATGTAAATGGCTGGCAAGAAGGTAAACTTGAGAGGAAGGTGGTGGTAATTTTATACTTTTAGTTCATCTGTCACCTACAAAAAATACTCAACATTTTAAAAAGTTAAGATTCTCAAATAACTTCTATACATATGATGACTGCTAATACAAATTGACATAAATAAAAGTGTGACTCAAATATTTTTTTTCAGTAGATATAACAAAGATTATCTCTTATGCAGCCTAACATGTTCTGGAATTTTGAGATGAGTGAATTATAATAAAAATTCTACAGTAATTACGCATAATGACATATGCAATTACCTCAACAAATAAATCAAGTCGGTAGGTGACAGCATTAAGGTATGGGGGATGAATTTGGTGACCTCTGAGATACAGACTTCGCTCTCATGTCTGCTGCTAAGTAACTGGACTTCTCCGAGTGTGTGAAACAGATCTGGCCCTTTCATGTAGGTATTTGTCTATAATCATACACCATTCACGTATGGCTTCAGAGATGTCGGCACATTTTATTGAGGACATGGGCAACTAACGATGACCTACTATATAACGGGTCTAGCTCCATTTTTCCTGCCAGGTAATATTCTCTGTTCATACTCTCAGTTTCATACTTCATACAGCAGGTTGCCAAACATAAATGTAGCAATTTATGAACCATGGATTCCCATGGTGGCCTGGATGCTGCTATTATTTGAAACATGCATACTTCTGTTACAGTACATCATACTGCTACATAATGTATTTAGGGAGTGAGAAATACAGATAGTTGGGGACTACTTTTGTTCAAGTCAACGAGCCAGTGCAGGTATATGCACTTTGAACTTTATTTTTAGAGGAACAGAGGCCTAAATCACATGTATTTTCACGCACTTGCTAGACAATTCAGGAACACTTTTAATCACACACTTAGGCTAAGATATGATGCAAATGTTCATGGGACAATCTTGAATTTATGAAGAGTATATCACATTCCACAAGCTTAGTCTAAAGCTTTGTTATTAGTTCTGAACTACTTTGGGTCTCCTGGACTCCTGAAACTTTGCAATACAGTAACTTGACCCAACACTACAATTTATTCAAAATTTGTTAATTTATGGGAAGGCATCTTGTCATATAATGACATAAAATCATGACAGGACGTGCCTTCATCACACATCAACACAACATGACATGAAACTACGTACAGTGAGATGAAGTTCTTCTGTACAGTACAACAAATATGATTATCTCCAGTGAAAAACCAACGAGAGAAACTGTGAGTTATGTCAACTAGAGCGACAAAACAGCCTGTAGTACAAATCCCTTGGAGTCAGGCCAAAACAAACAACTAACAGAGACAAGATCACACACTTGAAGATGTAAGAGTGGCAAGCGGGTACTGCTCTGAGTGCTTCTCAGAAGCAAACGTTCTTTGGATGCATTTTTTGCTGTTAATTTTTTTGCCATTAACACAGTGCTGAGGCCAAGTAGAGTAACTCTGAATATTACACACCACATACTTTAATTACTTAGTGCCTGATTTATTATTTTTTCTTTTTAAAACCATGCCAACGTGTCCTTAATGTGAACAGCCAACTTTTGCAAACAAGACAGTTAAGAGAAAGCAGCCTCCTGAAAACTCGGCCAAGCCTCAAACAAAAGCAGCTATTTAAACAGCGAACATTGAAAAGTCTGTTAAACCATCTGATTTGTGTAACCTGAGCCACACTATGCGAGGTGTTTCCTCTCCACTGTCCAACTCTGACTGCCACAAGGCTGAAGAGAACAGGGCTCCTTAGAAATGTCAACCTCTGTTTATCAAAGAGCTTTGTAAAGTTACTAAAATAACATTTCAGCTACAGTGGCTGCCCTTAAAAACTTGCCAAATGCTTCTGATAACTGAATAGGTACCTCAGTAGTCCCAGCATTCCAAGAATTTCCTACTACTATAAGCAGCAGGAAACACAAGTCAGTGCTCAGGCACTGCAGCACCTAATGCCATGCTGGCAATCTTACACGGAACAAATGCTATAGTGCCCTATACCAGCATATTCAGCCCTAAGAAAGCATGATGCTTTTATCAGTTGGGATATTCCCTCAGCAGCTGAATTGCTGAAGCCTGTTTTCCTTTGAATTCCTGCCTTACACACCACAGATGTCCCTCCTTTCGTGGTCGCAGTGGGCTCTCACCACCGGCAGCACAGCCGTCTTCCCATTGTGGCCACTGGGGGCACGTTCGAGTCGGGCTGCAGGGTCAGGGTGTACAAACACCCTCCTCATTCCACACACACTCTTCTCTTTCCACACACACCCTTCCCTCCACCAGATCACCATTATATCCTCTCACATCCTCCTAGTAATTTTTGCAGAGCTTGGAGAAATATCTTATAATGTTCCTTACCTCTTCCAGTTGAAATGCGCTATCGAAACACAAAAATCCTAAGTTTTTGGAGAGACAAACAAAAGCATGAGTACCTACATCTCATGTCTTTAGGAACCCAGAATGTTTTCAGAGGAGGAATTGCAGTAATGGACAAGTCACAAGAACGTTTTGGTGAAAAGATGCATACAAATAGGTAAATTCTTGCTTCATCAGAGACGATGGCAATTCTGCCAACACTGCTAGTAAGGGCAGGACTTCACACTGATTATTCATGATTGGCATATTTGGGGTGACAAATATTTACTTTCTATCTCTTCACCTTTTTAACATTTTGCTTACCTGTTCTCATTGATGCACTACTATGGTAAAGCAAACATACAGTCTGAGGAGCTAACTGCACTGATTAGCTTTAGGCTGACTTTATATGTGCTCCCTAAATTTTCTTTCAGAGCTCTTGACATGCACTGGAGCTGACTTCCTCTGTGTCAGCTGTACAGCTCCAAGAGCTTCTCGTTGATAATTAAAAGTGACAGTGTTCCTTTTGGTTAAAATTAACAGAGGTGAAAATTAACAGAAACTGCCGGCTCAAGGAGTCACACCACTCTCCATTATCAGACTCTAAATTATTAACTTGCCTTACTTTTATCATGATTAATTATTAAAATTCAGCCGCTCGTCAACATATTCATCACAGAAGTGATAGATTAGCAGTGTTTCGTGCTATATTGCCTGTGCTCTAAACAGTGACCTTTCAGCAGTATTTCATGTCTCAAAAGGATTGTTGTAGTGGCACATTTTACTCAGGATAATAAAAGAAGCAGCAGAAGAAATAGACAGCATTACACTGGAAATTTAAGGCAAATCCTAACCTCCCTTTTATCTCAAGCATCCAACTGAGTTAAGGGGGAAAACAAGAATCAAAGGTAGCTGATTTGTGCTCTGTAACAGCAGGAGGAAGGGGTTTCTCCTAATTTTTCTTTATTATTATTCCTTCAGTACTCTTTCCTTCAGACTGAAGATTTAGAGGCATTGTGCTGCTGAATTGTAGTAGTAAGGTTTGCCTCTAGTTGAGAGGCTACAGTTGAAAGTACTCACTTTCAGTGTTGCATTCCTGGCACTAAAGACAGAAGACATTGTTATTTGAGGAATTATTTTTTTTTTTTCTTTTACATAGCAATAACTACAATTCTTTTCAGCGTCCTGCATATTTACTAACACTTATTGGAAAAGTCAGCTGAATACCACAGATTGCAATCAACATCTTTCACACATGCCAGTCTTTTTTTTTTTCGCTGAGAATGTTCAGAGCTTTGCAAGTCATTAGTCCATTAGCACAAAGTTAAAGTACGCCAATCAATGTCATTTAAAGCTGTAGGTCATCTCGGGTTTTCATAAACAATCTTAAGGCTAATGACAGCTACCTACCCTTCTGCTCTCATTTTCATTTCATCTTGAGCTTTCTTTGAAACATTAGATTTGGCATTTGCAAAGAAATAAACGCGCTGCAAGTGCTACTTTTTACCATAATAAAAGTGAAATTATATTCCCAAAAATCACTAAGAGACTTCAGGACAATGCAGGATATTGTGACCCCGGCTTATTCTTACACTTTCTTATATCTTTCGATTTACTATAATGGTGTGAAAGAAGCCATGCCAGAAAAAACTGTAACTGTTCAGCTTTAAAGCCGCTTTATTCAAAGGTTAGAAAAAGTCTTGAGCTCGAGTTACATGACCTGACAACAGTAAATTCATGTCTGAGCTCTGGTCAGACCCCCTGCCCAGCCTTAGGCATATCACTTAATCTCTCAAAATGTCTCAATTTCTCCCCCTAAATGAAAACAAACCAGATTGCCTGATATTTTCCCTTTTTTGTTTGTTTTTTTTTTTTTTTTCAAGACAGCACATTGGTGCAGACCATTACACTAAGCTGGCAGGGAGTTAAATAGCTCTTGTGTGTCTTCCATCAACCTACTGCTTTCTGCCTACCTACAGGGAAAGGCCAGTTAGGGAAATAAAACTGCTGAAATCTGAAGTCCAGATTTCCATGAGCAATGAAAGAGTCGTCTGCAAAATCTGGTGTCATCCATGCACTGGCAGGGAAAGCATATTCACTTCCCAGTCTATCAGACATCAGCCTGCTGTGTAGGGATACTGGGAAAAGGATGGCTGGATTCCCTGTGGAAATATGGATGCGGAGCACCGGGACACTTGGTCAAAGGAACATTCAGGGCAAAGGAGAGCTAAAAAACCAAGCTGTGCTGTGTGGAAAGAAGAAATAAGGGGAGAAAACTTTGCATCCTCTTCATTTCTGTTCAGGTATCAAAACAACTCTTCAATAACCCTAGTTTTATCCAAAGGTAAGGTGCTTTATTCAGACCCATCGAGTCCTATGCAGGAATGAAATTCTCTCTCCAGGAATAATTCCTGACCAGCAAAGCACTGCAGCGACCCCAGGTAACTGTTTCCCTGAGTAGTAAATGTGTGCTCATGGCAAGATCAGTGGGAGACACAAGGACTCCGTTTAGTGTCGGGTCTGAAGGACCATGGAAGGACACCAGAACTGGAATAAAGGTTTGCCCCAGCACGTGTTGCAAAGAGTAATCACTGTTCTCAGCTTTGTCGTACTACTCAGCTTTGGCAATCAAAAGATCCTTGGTGAAGGGAGTAGGAGTGGGTATCAATAAACAATATTTTGTTTAATTCTTTATTAGATTGGTTGGACATTTTTAGGCTTATTCCTTTCACTCTCTCATGAAAGAAAATTGGCATAATGCCCAGAATGAAAATGATTTGCTGAAATAAGCTTATTTTTCTGAGGCTTTTGCTCCTTCTTTCTTCAGATTTAAGATACAAGTTCCAATTTAGAAATGAACCCTACAGCCAATAGTCAAGACACTCAGTGGGTGCTTTTCAGTAGAAACTGAAATGCAGGTTCCTGGTTTCAGTCAGACAGACTGGATACTTAACTGTTACTTCCATGCACCCAAAGTAACTGGTGCTGGCTACTCGTGAGCAATTAATTCTCCCAAGAACAGCTTAGTAACTGTAAATATAATTTTGATAGGTCTGTAGTTTCTAGTCTTACTAGACGTCCTCATTCCATCTTTGCAACAGAGGAACGTCCCTATTGGTTTAATTTTAATTTCCAGAAAAGTGATTTAAAGATAATACGTCGAAGAAATGGAATAAAACCTGAAGGTTTGCTGTAAAGAGGAAAGCTTAATCCCATGGGTCATTAGACTGCCTTAGAGATGGTCTCTCTAGATTTTCCGCACCACTTTGGTAAAAGAATTGCGCACGAAGNCTCGGGACAGCCCCGGCACGCCAGCAGCCGCCGTGGGCACGCGCACTGGGGTCGAGGTGGGGGAGACACAGTGCGGGATTTGGGCTGTGGTAGCACGGCCACAGCAGCCCAGAAAAGCCNATTGGTGCAGACCATTACACTAAGCTGGCAGGGAGTTAAATAGCTCTTGTGTGTCTTCCATCAACCTACTGCTTTCTGCCTACCTACAGGGAAAGGCCAGTTAGGGAAATAAAACTGCTGAAATCTGAAGTCCAGATTTCCATGAGCAATGAAAGAGTCGTCTGCAAAATCTGGTGTCATCCATGCACTGGCAGGGAAAGCATATTCACTTCCCAGTCTATCAGACATCAGCCTGCTGTGTAGGGATACTGGGAAAAGGATGGCTGGATTCCCTGTGGAAATATGGATGCGGAGCACCGGGACACTTGGTCAAAGGAACATTCAGGGCAAAGGAGAGCTAAAAAACCAAGCTGTGCTGTGTGGAAAGAAGAAATAAGGGGAGAAAACTTTGCATCCTCTTCATTTCTGTTCAGGTATCAAAACAACTCTTCAATAACCCTAGTTTTATCCAAAGGTAAGGTGCTTTATTCAGACCCATCGAGTCCTATGCAGGAATGAAATTCTCTCTCCAGGAATAATTCCTGACCAGCAAAGCACTGCAGCGACCCCAGGTAACTGTTTCCCTGAGTAGTAAATGTGTGCTCATGGCAAGATCAGTGGGAGACACAAGGACTCCGTTTAGTGTCGGGTCTGAAGGACCATGGAAGGACACCAGAACTGGAATAAAGGTTTGCCCCAGCACGTGTTGCAAAGAGTAATCACTGTTCTCAGCTTTGTCGTACTACTCAGCTTTGGCAATCAAAAGATCCTTGGTGAAGGGAGTAGGAGTGGGTATCAATAAACAATATTTTGTTTAATTCTTTATTAGATTGGTTGGACATTTTTAGGCTTATTCCTTTCACTCTCTCATGAAAGAAAATTGGCATAATACCCAGAATGAAAATGATTTGCTGAAATAAGCTTATTTTTCTGAGGCTTTTGCTCCTTCTTTCTTCAGATTTAAGATACAAGTTCCAATTTAGAAATGAACCCTACAGCCAATAGTCAAGACACTCAGTGGGTGCTTTTCAGTAGAAACTGAAATGCAGGTTCCTGGTTTCAGTCAGACAGACTGGATACTTAACTGTTACTTCCATGCACCCAAAGTAACTGGTGCTGGCTACTCGTGAGCAATTAATTCTCCCAAGAACAGCTTAGTAACTGTAAATATAATTTTGATAGGTCTGTAGTTTCTAGTCTTACTAGACGTCCTCATTCCATCTTTGCAACAGAGGAACGTCCCTATTGGTTTAATTTTAATTTCCAGAAAAGTGATTTAAAGATAATACGTCGAAGAAATGGAATAAAACCTGAAGGTTTGCTGTAAAGAGGAAAGCTTAATCCCATGGGTCATTAGACTGCCTTAGAGATGGTCTCTCTAGATTTTCCGCACCACTTTGGTAAAAGAATTGCGCACGAAGGCAGAGCCATTTCTGCAAAAGTCTTACATGAGTCAGCATCAGTGTTGATAGCATCCAGTGTGCTGCCCACTTCCTCAAAGCCTTACTGTAACAACTTTCTGCCTGGGAGTTTTTGGTTACCATTCTACCTTTACCATGATAAGTGGGTTGAATAAGTGCCATTCTTCCTTCCTCTAAATTCTAACTATGGAAATACAGTGAATCCTCTCTGTATCGCNGTCTGGGCTGTCGCCTTCCTCGCGAGCGAGGGGGTTTAACGGTATTTCTTAAATATCATGGACTTGCTTTGCCTAACACCCCTATAACCCCACCAAGACATCCTAAGTAACTGTTGTGCATGGAGTTACTCCAGATGAGTCATCAGGGCAAGAAAACATGCAGCTGTGCAGCCTGAGCAAGCATTAGGTTGAGACTGGGCTTGCAAGCAAGATGGCAAGCAAGAAGCCAAGTTTGTTTTTTTTTAAATTTCATTTCTCTCCGTTTCTTTTTCCTTCCTGCCCTCTCTGTTTCAGTACAAGGAATAAATTTTAAATTATCTTGCACCAAGAAAAGAAATAAATTTTCTATTCCTGATTACACTCTTTTTAGAGCCTGAAATAATCTCACTTCTCTGTGATTTTGTAAGTCACCATTTGATCCCTCACCTCTTAGGAAAAAGAAAGATATTCGTTTTGACCGCATAAATGAGCAAGAGCTACTATCAATTACAAGAGCTACAATTTCTTTTATTAATTCTGAAACATGTCTCTCTAGTCTTTTATTAGCTCATTTAGAAGATGATATGGAAGTAGTGGTGAACCCTCTCCACCAGTACATTTCAACAATGGCAACTGGTGGCATGCTGACGGCATTGTTCGTTACTAGGACATTCTAGGCAAATTGACACTTTTGCCATAATGATCCCCATATTATGTGGAGGAGACTGTAAGAAGAGGATGAGTCAATTTATCAGCTACATGTTTCAGTTGTGTGAAAAAATCCATATAAAACTTTCAAGAAAATTGAAGTAGGAGTGGAGCCAAATGGAGAGAACATGGAGATGCCATTAACCACAATGCAGTACAGGTTTGGGTAGATTTATGGGGGCTTCTCTATTACAATTTCAACGTTTTTGCTCAGCCACATGGAGGCTCCTTAAAGCTATGACTGCTCTAGGAAGATCTCCAAGCTGAGAGCTCTGTCCTGGCTCTGCCTACCTTGTCCCAGCACTCAGGGACAGCAGCAGAGCTGGGCACTCACATCCTTCTCCAGCCCAACCCCATTGCTGGGACCTGCAAATCATGGCACAGATTGTGATAACCTCAAATGAGACTACAGCAACAAGAAGGGCAGTTAGTCAATCACAAATAAATACACTACAAAGCATCATTCCCAAGTGCTCTGGATTTCCACATTCAAATATGGGAATCACACTCGAGTAAGTGGCTTTTTCATCCAAAGTTGTTATACATGTAATGCAGTGAAACTACCACTGGTAGCCTTACCTAGACTTAAACCTGGCCTATGTTGTCTTCACCTGCTGGTGCTGAGTTACAGCAGCTGAAATTTAGTGTGGCTTTTATAAAGGTGGCAGTTCAATGGAGGTAGGTCTGACACTTTCAGTTTTGTTTCCCCTTCCTTCCACCACACCCTGCCACAAAGATTAATACAGCAGGATGCAAGTATTTCCCTTTGCGGGACGTAAATTCACAATCTTGACCCCTCTAATGCTCCCAAGCACTCTTCAACCTCCAACGGACTCACTTAATCCTCACTCCCAGCTCATGCCTTTCAGAACTCCTCCAAAAGTCCTTTTCTCATAGTTTGTGAAGGGTTAAAGCACTGATGAGCAAATAAGAAGCTAGCATATAGCAAATTGTTAACATCGAAAGCCTCCACCCATTGTTCCAATCACCAAATTGCCAAGCATCCACCATTTTGACCTAGGTTACAATAGTCTTCACACACCAGCCTGGGCTTCACTACGTGGTATTTATCAGCAGAAACCCCAGTTCTCAATTTGCTCCATCCTCCTCTCCAGTACTTCATGTCGCCCCACACTCTACAGAGAGCAGTTCCCTGATAATCAGAATCAAGCACTGACATTATGAACCCTTTCATTACTTGTGGTGTATTGCTGGTTTGTAAAATATAGATTAAGTGTAGAGTCACACTGTGCCCTACATCAGCCTAGTGTTTTTACAGGTTTATTAAGAAAGTGATTTAAAAGGGAGATCATGCAGTGAATTACCGATCCTGCACAACCTACTAAAAACTGGGTGATGAAACAACATAATCATCATACATCAGCTTCCCATTACCTGATTTAGGGTAATTTGTATTCTCTGCCTCTGTGCAAACAGAATGTCACTTACTGCACTGTCAAACTTTATTTTAAGAGTTAAAAGGTGGGTTTATTATTCATAATGCTAACAATCGGGAGTAACTAAAATGTTCCATATGCCAGAAATCAAAACCTGTTATCATGGAATTGGTTACAGGAGATTTAAACCAAATTAAAGCTCTGACACATTAGTTTTAGAATGAGAAAGCATAAGAAGGAAGAGTAGCACAAAGGCTAATTCTATGCATCTGTTCCTGCAGGCTGGTTTTGTATTTCAAAAACATATTGAAAGATAGGAAAGTTAATTATTTCTCCAGGCTAGGATAGCACATGTGCAAAATGACGAGCAAGTGAGATGGCAAGTGCAGCCTAGTGTGTGCTCTCCTTTTGAGTCAGATGGCCCTGGTTTTGTCCTCTTTCCGCATTTTTGGTAGGACACCTGCCAAATGCCATAGGGAAGTGTCACCCAGGACTCTTGTGGTTCTCCAATTCCGGACCTCGGGTCAGGAAGTGTTTAGAAGACCAGTAAACGACTCAGTCCTGGTCTCCTCTTCATAAATAATTCCTCACCGCCATTGAGGAAGACTAGAGCTGGCTTTCAGTTTCATTATGGTTACTTGAGAGCACTCTCTGGTCTGGCATCTTCACAGGCAGCCTATTCCTCTGCGGGAAATCCTAGTGGGCTATGGAGAGTGGTGAAAGAGAGCCGTCAGCAGTGACTGCTTGCTTAGCTGGAAGCCACACTGCTGTGCACTTTTCATGCAATCAATCATGAAGGAAAGGTCAACAGACAGCTTTCAAATAACCGATCCATTTAACTACTGACATTGATCTGGGCCAGAGAAGTGGAGTTGGTGCAAAGGAGAGGGAGGAGGGGAGGGTTCAGTGGTCAATCAGTGGAAATCTAAACCTTTTTCAGCCTGATGCGAAGCCTAAACACAGTTCTAAGCTTTCTGCTTTAAATCTTACAGCAATTTGCTTAAGGCACTACAGGACCTTTACATGGTTGTCTTAAAAAAATAAAAATAAAACACTATTTTCCTGAATAAAATGAAATACATAAACCAGAATAGATACCTATTTCACATCATAATGCAGTGCTAAACCAGTAAGCATGATGGGTGGGACAGAGAAATAACAGAGATTCCCTGGTGTGGTCCCAGAGCCAACAAAACTCCAGCTCTTCTGCTTTGGCTATAGTTTGAAAGATGTTTTTCCTCTCATCCTAAGTGCATCCTGCAGTACAACCCAAAGTATGTTGTCACCAGCCATTGTGGAGGACAATTATTTACCTTTCAACGAAAAGAATCAAAGCCTCCTTAACTCACAATTACCAGCTTAGAACTTTTCAACACCGAACTCTCTTGTGAGGAGACAATGTCTTGCAGGAACTCTGACAGAATCACAGAATCAGTAAGATTGGAAAAGACCATAGAGGTCATCAAGTCCAACCTATCACCTATTACCTAATCTAGCCAAACCTGTTACCTAACCTGTTGCCATCCTGCTACCAACACACCATCCTACCTATAACACACTGATATATATACCTTAATATCTAGGTCATGCCACCAAGTACATCATCCAGCCTTTTCTTAAAGACCTCGAGGGACGGTGACTCCACCACCTCCTTAGGCAGCCCATTCCACTGAGAGATCATTCTCTCTGTGAAAAAGTTCCTTCTAATGTCCAGTCTAAATCTCCCCTGATGCAGTTTAAGACTGTGTCCTCTTGTTCCATCACCTGTAGCCAGAGAGAAGAGACTGACACCCAGNCCTTCGTCCAGATCATCAATAAAGATATTGAACAGGACAGGTCCCAACATTGAACCCTGAGGCACCCCATTAGTGACCAGCCTCCAACCAGACACAGCACCATTAACTACCACTCTCTGAGCTCTGTTATCCAGCCAACTCCTGATCCAGTCCACTGTAAACGCATCCAAGCCACAAGCCTCCAGCTTCACCAGGAGTTTGTTATGGGGCACAGTGTCAAAGGCTTTACTAAAATCCAGGTACACCACATCAACAGCTCTTCCCTCCTCAACCAGGCGGGTCACCTGATCATAGAAGGAAATTAGATTGGTCATGGAAGGACCTTCCTTTCCTGAAGCCATGCTGACTAGGTCTGATCTCCTTACCCTCCTGGAGGTGCAACATAATTTTCCTTAAGATCATTTGCTCCATAATTTTGCCTGGCACTGAAATGAAGCAGAGCAATACATAGCTCGTCGTTCACTGTCCAGGTTCAGTTCCAGGTAACTCAGGTCCATAATCTGTCAATAGGGTCCTACAGCCAACAAGCAGTAGTTTGTGCAGAGTGCATTTTATTCTCATTGTATATATCCCACAGAGCATAATGTTGATGTCCGCTCAGGAGAAAAATGAGGAGGGAGAGAGACAAACAAATCTGTTTGATTTGCTGTTTTCACTTAAGGCCATGATCTCAGAAGGATGGCTAGTCCTGGATCTCACAGAGCTGTTTTCACAGTACTTCATATGAACTGCATCACCTGCATAAAGGATAGATGCATTCCACCAGCACCTACAGCCATTTGGCAGGATCTTTTGGTGACAATACATTGGACCTTATCTAAAACAGGACTTCAGTAACTGAATTCAGTCTCTTTCCAGATCAAGCACTTTATCTTGTTGTACTTCAAATCCTTATCAATAAAGTGGAAAGACTATCACATCCTTAAAATACATGTATTATGATACAGATAAATACATGTATTATGATATGCTTAGTGATAATGAACCATAAAAGACAGGCAACCTTGACCGAGAGATAACTGAAATCAATGCAAGGATTCCCTCTGTATTAACTGGGCTTTGGCTGCATTCTCCATTTAAAGGGAACAAGGCGCACAAGGGTTTCTTGGTCCCTAAGCTGGCGGTATAGAACAACTCCCTGAATCCCATGGAAGCTAGTTCTCAATCAAGCATGGTAAGAGAAGAATCACTGCATAAGATACTACTACCAAAAAAAAAAAAAAATCTACATGAAATCCTGCGCGTATTTATGTATGTGTATCAGGAGAAATTATATTAAATTCAAGGGGAAAAAAACAGAATTAGATATCAAAAACAGGATTAAACCATAAAAATCTGTCCACTACAAAGAATCCAGTTTGTAAGATAATCTTTTCTATAAAAGGCAGAATATTAAAGTAAATAAGTCAGAAAAACCCAGGAGAATCTGAGCTTCCAGTAACCATCCAGATGGAGAATGCAATATAGGCAAGAGCACTACATGCCACACTTCATATATCTAAGGAAAAGAAAGATTTCTGGGGAATACTATTGCTACTCATGGTTTTCTCTATTATTTCTTCATCTTTCTTCTCCCCATGTGCATTGACATCACTATCAGTAAAGTCAGTCATTTGCACTGAAAAGTACAATTTTCTTACAGCACTAATCACACATGTCCTGCCCTCTGCTGTGACATGGAGAAAGCCTCAGCTCTTCCTTCTACTTCCCTGCCATGCTATGATCTTAAAATACATTTCTTGCACAGAGCAAGGAACCCAACTGAAAGGTACACATTAGTCTGAATAGGCTTTTCAGTTTTCAATTTGTCCAAACAGAGAGGGCAGTTAGTCTCTCCTTTTCCAAGGAAGTCCACACAGGCTAAAAATGCTGACAGATTCTTTAAGGGAAAAGCCAGCAGTCATGGTAGTCCACAACTCATACCACCGTGGTCCTGCTCCAAGTCCACAGAACATTTCCCACTTCCACCCAACCATCACACTATAAATTTGTCATCAGAAATCACATTCATTTCTGAAAATCCAACACACCACATACTATAAAAAAATTATCACAAGCACCCACATTTCTGAGGTACTAAGACATGCCATAGTATGATGCCAGTCCTCGTAAGTACAAAAGCAATGAGCAAAGGATTACAGCTACTGAATTGCTGTGTTATTTCAGAAACTTATTTATTCTATTTTATTCAAGTTCTCTTTCCTTTATTTATTTATAATGAAAATATATTCTAAATACCTGTGGGGATCTAGGCTTGGTATCTAAATGCCTTTAAAGATCCCAGTTCTAGCTATATCCAGACAGCTTGCATCCATTCCTCTCTGAAAAAACCGACTAGAATCAGTAGTTTCATTCTGGATCTCTTTCCATCCTGTGTTAGTTATTTACATGTGTAGATTCACTGTGAGCTGATCTTGAGCATCGCAGGGCAAGCGCCTGCAGAAACTCCCACCTGATCTGCTGGGTGAAACTTCCAATCTGATCTTGGCGAAGACAAGAATCATTCAGCTCCTGCAGGAGGTCTAATCATCTTTTATCTAAGGAATGATAATACATATCTGCTACATTATCCCACAGGCGCAGGATTCTATTTCATCAACAGTTTGAGGTTGCTTCATTTTGTCTGACATGTCACAGTCAAAGAAGGACATGGACATAGAGTTTGGTATAGGGATAAGAAAGGAAATACAGTAGAATAAACATATTCAGAACAAATAGCCAAATAGGCATGTACTTTACTGAAATATACCCATGTTTCTCTTAAAACAGAGTTTTTAAAAAGTTACATTGTTTCATGTCAAGCTTTAGTGATGTCCAGCTCTTCAGCTGGATAAGCAACAACTTGTCCTTGCTTTGATTAAGGAGAGCTATTATATGTTTTTCCTGCAGCTAATATTCTGCTAGAAGCATGTTGTAATTTATAAGTTTCTTAAAAAATGTCCCCTTAATGAAATGAATAGGAAATTAATGCTATCAGGCAGAAATCTTTTAGCTGATACAGCGAGCCCCGCATATTCGTGGTCCGGTGTTTGCGGGTCATTTTTCTGCAAGCTGTGTGACCTCGGCATGTGCGCAGAACCTACCGCGACCTCAGTCTAATCGGCCGCCGGTCCCGCCGCTCGCGAGCCGCTGGGACAAGCCGTGGCATGGCAACTAGCCGGGGCATGGCGCGGGGACTAGCCGCGGTGCGGGGACAAGCCGCGCCGGGACTCCTCCGCTCACCATTCGCCCCCCACCCCAGCGGAGCACAGCCAGACATCTGAAACAAGCCCTGCTCTCAGGACCGTCCTCCAAACCTTATATGGTGAGGGGGTGTGGCTATGGGCATGGCGTACTGAACTACGTAGTGGGTTCGCTATCTTCGCGGATTTCACCACTCGTGTGAGGCGGACCAGACCCAACAGCCCGCAAATTACGGGGCTTCACTGTAGTTTCTAACACTTCCCTCCAAGATACTGGAGAGCGATTTCCATTTGCCAGCTATCTAAAGGTGAAAACAACCCACAGTTTCACTGAGAGGAGCTTGATCCTCTTGTCTGCAGTTGTCTGACATTTTAGGTTTGGGGATAACAAACAGCAATCATTGAAGTCTTCTACCCAGCAACACTGACATGCAGTAAGTACCTAGACCCAAAATGACAAGAATTTCAGAAAAGAGCATTCCACTTCAGGGAATGGGTCTAAAATATATATCTGTTCCTAATACGATCAAAAGGTGTTGGGGATAAAACTCCCTCTGACTCCTATGCATCAATGTAGAAGTTACATAAGATCCTTGGGGCACCAAAATACCCATTTGTCGCAGACTAGTGGAAGGGTCTACCCTAACTCAGCACAGCAGAAGGAAGGGCACCACTATCTTGCTGAACCCATATCGATGCCAGTATCAGTGCTCAGACACGGCCAGTAACACTGAACACAGAGATTTTAAGATGGAGACAAAGAGCCACAGCTCTCCCGTTAAGAAAAGTCAGGTTGAGAAGGACACAGGGATTACTGGCTGTGCTTCATTCTTGTTAATTCTTCTTTCAGGACTCCTGCTTTTAAGTGCTCTTGAATTACATGCCTGACACTCACTTTGAACATACTCTAAAGGTGATGCATGTCCCCTTAACTGACTTTCTATTTTGAAATACATTATTACATGGCCTTCTAGAGAGATGGAGTTGTCAACCACATGAATGACAACCTCTGGCTCACAACACCCCTCTTTCTCACTTTACTCGCAGAAACCTTAAAACTGAAACTAAAGCAACCAATTAATCATCACTCACACATCATGTTACAGAAAACAGTTACAGATGATGCAGAAATAAATAGACAATTGATGATTTCTTTTTGTTAGGAAACAAGCAATTTTTTTAAGAGGTGAGATACTAAATTCTATCATGAATGCACACCAGAACTGGCATTTCTCAGCTTAGGGCTTGCTACAAGTTTTCAAATCTGGTATTTGCTATCAATCTGTAAAGAAGACAATCTTAAAAGTGAAAAATTTTCTACACTATGTTATCCACTATGCACTTTTTAATTATATTATCAAACAATCTATCAGAGACCCTAAATATTAGCTTGACTTTTTGGGTAAGAAGCCTGGAATTTCTTAGACCTAAGAGAGGATGGGGAGATTATGTGTGACATTTGATCTCAAAATAGAGAGCTCTGATGCAAAGCAGCAGACAATCTTTCCAGGCTGCACACATCATTGCTAGGATACGCACAGACCAGTTACCACACTTATGGGATTGTTTCACATCAAGGAAAAGAAAAGGTGTGGGGGCAAAGACCAGACTTCGGGCCTTGGATCTCTGTGTTTAGAGTCATAATTAGGGGAACTCAGGTCAGGCTTCCTTTCTTTCTCACTATCACTTTGGACCAAAGGATCCGTCCTTCTGCTCTTCATTTCAGCACACTTCACAAAGAAGACCCCAGGGGGCAAGGGATGGTTTCTTACAAAGTAGCCTTATCTTTGCGATCAGAGCTGCCTCCCGGAAGAGGTCCTTTTGCTGGGAGAGGGAGGACTGGAAGCTAGACTCCCTGGCAATGCCAGACCATTAGATTTCCCATTTAAAGAAACCTCACACTTTTTCCAAAACCGGGAGGAATAAAACAAGCATCCTGACTAGTTCTTGGGAAGGCATGGTCCATTCTCACTGAATTTCCTGTGTCACAAAGATGCTTAATTTCAGGTGCAGGATGTCCATCCTTTACATGAGCAGTCTCTCCGAGGCCAGCAGAGCCAGTCTCTTGGGGCAGACCTTTACAGCACAGAGCTGTAAAGATGACACGCTCACCACATGGTTTCTGCCTCTGCTGTGTAGCTTGCTAAAGCACTACATCAGCAGATCTTTTTTGCCAATAGGACACTCATGGCCTTCAGAGGGAAGAGCAGACCTGCACAAGGACCTATTTGCTGTTATAATACCACTGACAATGAAAGCAGTGTCACCAGAGTTCAACAATGATGAAAACAGATGAGAAATGGAACTCCTTCAAATGGTAGCTGCAAGAAAAATTAAAACTTCTATCATCCTGCTTTTTTTTTTCCAAAAAACAGTTAACTTGGAAATTCAGTGTAAAAATAGATTTCTCCCTTGCCTTATAGTGTGCACGCTACACTCATCGCACAAGAAAAGGACACTATACCTATAAAACCCAGTCTCTCCTCTGAATTTATTTCACCCTCTCCTTACTTGCATCTGTTACTGTATTTTCTGAGCCACCCTCCAGTTTGCAATAATCAAGTCACCCTCTTTGTCTCCCTGCAGCTCAACTACAGCTATACCCCCTCATTTGCGAGGAACGGGTCAGGCCATGGGCCTTGCAAAAAGCCAAATTCGCAAAGGCGCGCAGGTCATTAATATGCATGCAGGCCACGCCCATTGCTCCACCACCTCCGGCACTCTGGAGCGCTGCGTACAATTTTCTGCTTCTTACCTCAGGCTCTCTGAGCATGGGGGAGCAAAGGGAACCGTTTCTGAGCCCCCTCTGACTCAGGAGACCCACTCCCGAGAATCCGTGGGCCCGTCTGGGCTGCCGCAACCACGCGCCCACAGTCCAAACCCCGCACTGCTGCTCCCTCCCTCACGACCCTGGCGCTCGCACTTAGGAGCCCCAGCCCTGCGGCCGCCCGGCTCTGGCAGCCCGCGTCAGCAGCCCCAGCGTGACGTACTGGCCCCATGGCCGCACCGCGCCGGGACGCCTGGGCACGAGCTCCGGGGCCAGGGGAGGGAGCACCGGCGCAGGGTTTGGGCTGNTGGTTTTAATAGCCCTGTTTGACAACTTACTCCATATGTTTGCTTCATTTGAGTAACAGTTCTGACTGACTTTCATTTTAGTCTTAATTTCATAATCACAGAATCACAGAATCANAGGCAGGCGGTCGCGGCAGCCCAGAGAGGCCTGTGAATTCTCGGGGTGTGGAGGGGGGGTCTCCCGAGTCAGAGAGGGCTGGGAAACCTGGCTGCTGCCACCATGCATGCTCGCCATTCCCCCACGGCAGGGAAGGGGTGTCCCCGGGGGGGGTGTCGGGTCAGTATCGGAGTTTCCTTTCCTTTAACATCCACTGGTCCTGGGAGAGGCATCNATAATTAGATTGACTGTGTAACTCATTCTTTAAAAATAAAAACAAAAACAAGAAAGCAGCACAACACACACACACAACACAATGAGAATAGATTACTAGTGGTCTACTTAATCATTTTCAGCCTCTGTTCTATTAATGTTCTTGTTAGGTCATATTAAACTGTTCTGTACAAAAATGGATAAATGGTTCCCTAATTTTTGTCTCATTGAACAAAAAATTAAATCAAGAAAAGCAGAGAGAAAAGAGAATAGGTCCCTGGCCATTCTCTCCTCCCATCTTTGCGTGGGGGAAAACTGCAGTTTGTTCTCAAAAAAGAAAAAAATCTGTCTATGCAAACCTGAACCCTTTATTGTCCCTGAGGTCTAGTTTAGAGCCTTCAATAATAATACCAGGTCTTTGGACCTATATTATTCCATTTTAATGATGAAGACAGTAAATACCTGTATGCCAGCCTAACATTTTTAAGGCTGTTTTGCTGCAATGAACATTAAATTCTGGCTCATTTTGAATGAAGAACACTACATTTAAAATGTGGTCTAGTTAGTGCGGTTTAGTCTTTTTATCCTTTCTTATGATGATATTGCATCTTGCAGTAAGCTGCATTTCTGATGCATTTACCTCTTGTCCATGAAAGCTGTGGCTAACACAGAACACCTCTATGAACGATCTGGCCTATAAGACTGAAAACCCACTAATTCCACCTGTTCCTACTTGATTACACTGTAGACTCAACTACAGCTACAGTGACCCCTACTAATTCCATCATTTACAAGAACATCCACAGGAACATCTCTTAAAAGTAACCATGCTAGCTTTCCAGATTAGGATGTTTCAAAGCCACATGCACACCCATGAGCCCAGGATCAAAATCTGTCATGTGTGTGATTCAGAACAGATCCAGGAAGGCTCATAACTGCTGCCTGGCTTATCCACTCACAGAAGATGAGGAAGCTCATCAGATGCTGACCTCACAGAAATCTCTTCAGACAAGGGCTCTCACCTTTAGGAAAAAGAAAATGCTTCTCTACCTTCCTGTTAATTCCTTCCTGTTTCTTGTCAACACATACACATAGGGTGAGTAGCAGGTAGCCCAGCATTTCCAGGATCAAAACCCTATGTTTGTGTATTTGAGAATTCATACAAACACTTATGGAAAAAAAAAAAGAAAAAATAAATGGCATTTTTCAGCTGTAATGCTCTCCACCAAACCCTACAAAAGAATTTCCTACTAAGTGTTCCCCAGCAGACTTCCAACAACTAAAGTCTGCAGTTGCTGTATTTCTCACTTTTTTTTTTTTTTTTTTAACTTTTATTTCTT
>WEKX01006761.1:390715-402628 GCA_013390025.1 Pitta sordida
TTTTTTTTTTTTTTTTTTTAACTTTTATTTCTGTTGTTAAGAACATTTTCCTGAGAGGACTGACTGCACTTATTTCCTTTCCACTGTCCTGGAAAAGCCATGCACACAGATTTGAAAATGGGACACACACACCAGGCCAAGTACTTTACTGCCCACAAAAGCATGAGTAAGCAACTACGGGTTCTACATACAGAAGCCAAATCTCCAGAGTACAATGGCCCTGGCATCAACAGAAGCTTCACAAGCTGTTTTGAACCCAGCTGGCAGAGCTGCAGAGCTGATGCTCACAGCCTGTGGCAGAGACAGGGGACTGCAAGTCCCGCCTGGGACAGTGCTGCTGCCAGAGACCTGGTGTCACAAGGTCATGGCCTCACTGACCAGCAGCCACACACTTTTTGGACTAGTTAGCAGCAGCTACATTGCAAGACTGCCTAGGAGAGCTTGCCATGAAGTAGGGCTCCTCTGTGCTGGATATTTCCCTGGATAAACCCACCACTACCCCCTTTCCACCTCTCTCCTTCCAAAGCATCAGCCACCCCATTTCCTTTAGGTTTTGTCCAAAGTAAGAAAGACGGCAGTGGATGTTTCTGTTTTTCAGGGTTTGGGTTTTTTTTAGCCTTCTCACATTGTTTGCTCTCAGATTATCAAATAAACACATTTTGCATCAAATTACAGTAATTAATGAAAACCTTTTTAATGATTTGGCTTTAGTTCAGCTTTGAAAACTTGGTATGAAGCGGCTGGGGGGTGGTTCAGAACTGTTTTTTCTTTTTTTTCTTCACAGTGTCTTGATTACTCTAAGAAAGCAGGCTCCTTGCCCCTAAATTGTTTGCCATAGCCTCTCACTTACTGTAAAAACAGAAGGAAAAGAAGTGCTGCACAGATCTGCCATCACACAGATTGTCATTCCTCCACTTCTCAAGCCTGCACAAAACTGTTCCTGCTTGCACCCGGCCACAGATACATCACATTAAATATTTCTATTGCTCCTAGTTGAAATGCATCTTTGCAAAGCTCACTTTGTTAGCAGAGCTCTCAAGATCCCAGAGCACATGTTAAGCACTGTCAGCCCCTCTGCCTTTTGAAATATGTCTTTGCACAGGGCATCTTTCAAAACAATAAATCCTGAATATTTAAAAGTCAGCAGTAGAGTAAGAAAAAACAAGCTTCTCCATAGGCAATGATAAGCGCAGGTGTTTATTTCTTCTTTTCTTGAACTTACAGTAATGAATTTGAGTGCTGTAGAAGTAACTGGAGACAAAGATGTTTGCAAAAGTCAGTGATGAAGTTACAGAATGTGACTCATAATCATTGGTTGGCCCCAAATCACCCCCATCCAAGCACTGCGAGCAATCAGCAGACGCCCAGGGAGCACTGCAGGACCATGTGCAGGCGGGAGGGGTGGGCAAACAAAAGACCAATTCAGAGGAACTGGAAGGGATCCCAGAAAAACAAATGGTGGAAATGCTTCAGCCACCGAGCTGGGACTTCACTGAGCCTCTCAAAGAGAGAGCTGGCAGAGCAAGCTCCCAGCAAGGACAACCAGTGAGCCACAGGGCTAGCACTAGTCCTGCCACCTGGGAGCATGCCTCCAGCAGTATAGCACATCTCAGCTTCAGGGCATCTTCTTCTGTAGCCATTTCAGCAAGAAGATCGCACACATGGCAGTGAAACACGAGGCTGCCCAGCTGCTGGCCTCATCTGCCAGTATTTCTTATTCCGGGTGTACTCACGGGAAGGTGCTTACTCATTTCGCTCCATAGGAAGCGAAGCAGCCTCACTGCCTCAAGAATAATTTATTGTCATTAATAATAATACACTGATATAGAACTTTTCATCCCGAAGGACTAGAAAAGCAATTTAGAATCTCAAAGCAATTTTCAGAGTGGAATAGTTTGTGCTTTAAGGCAATGCAGCAATGACACTGGAGTGTCCCTGGGCATGCCTGTGCCAGTCCTGCGCACAGTGTGCCATGCTCCAGACTCATCTGACACCCTTCTTGGCACCTGAGGTAGAGGAGACAATAGCAATGACTGAATTAAATGTGGCAGGGGATGCAAAGCCCTCTACTCTACTGCAATCAACAGCGGTGCCACATTCCCCCTTCCTCTGGACAGAGTAAACAACCCTCCATTCTTGAGTCAGTGCAAAAAGGAACAGGTGATGGACAAAGTAATGGAGATTTCAGACAGGAAAGGAGGGTAAAAGCAGACCAGAGAGACTGGCAGTTCCTATACTCACTCTTTGCTGCCCAAAGCTAAGACACAATGCTTGCTGGGCACTAATAATTAAAACACCAGTATGCCCTTCATGTTTTTGTCTCTCTCAGACTGGAAAAGAAAATACACAACAATGAGAACTACTTTTTGGTCATTATTTTACATTGCAGCCTGGGCACCAAGTTTTTCTTGCACAGCAAACTCTGACTTGTAAAAAAAATGGACAAAAATTGAGGAAATATAAAGCTGCACAAATATTAGCAAGTTTGTGCAGTGTTAGAGTAAGGTATTCTTTCTGTATACCTTCTGTATCTTCCTTCCTTCCATTTAATGACAAGCTGGAGAGATAAAACCATAACTTTTTCTTAATGACCACACAGAGGAAAGGGCAATGCATTCCTCCAGGGAGTGGCAGTGGCATACAGAATTTTTCACCATAGGTCACTGATTCAAATCTAACTTACTTTACTAGTGACTCAGATATATTAGTGTCTGCTGTTGCTTGGTGGCTTACAAGTAAAATGATTTTTCAACCTCATATGAGTTTTTTGCACATACTAGTCTCTAGCTTATACAGATGTTATAAAAATCTCCAGCTGCAGAGAGGAGGGCAAGGGTCAGCAGAGTGAAGAGGCTATCCTCTCCCAATTGACCCAGTTGATCTGTGTAAATCTGAACTGGAAGGTGGGATCTCCATCCTCCTGGCATGAACCTCACATACCTCTTCATCCAATCTCCCTTCTAAGTCCTCTGTGTTTATTTTTTTTATTTACCCAAACATCTTCTTCAGCTTTCCACTTTTACAATGCAAGCACGCTTTCAGTCTCTGATCTCGAAAAGGCCCAACAAATCAACCAACTCTGTTAGCACTTCTCATTGTGAACTACAGATCTCCCCTCTCCACGTCTCACTCCTCAGTTTGTTGAGAACACAGCTCATATAGAAGCATAAATTAAACAACTGAAATGAGATTAGAGGATGAGGTCAGATGGACAAATCCCCATTGCTACTCAATGTAGCTAGATTTCATTATTGTGAAGTGGTATTAAAAATAGGTCTGAGTACAAAGCATTGTTAGTACCAAGGCTCCTATCACTGCCTAACCTGGGAATCTGTTTATGAATTTTCCCAGTGTGGATGGAGCCTCAAAAACACACTTCCATGATCTTTGGGTGGGGGGAAATAAAAATAAAAAGAAGGTAAGGGAGGAAAGAAAGAGACCATATCAGATATTTATGGAGCCATGAATCTGTTTACCTGGAGGGTGGGTAAGATAAACAAGTATGTCATATATCAGGTTGTATTCTGGAATGGAAGAATCTACTGTTCTTGGCATGCTATCCAGCTCACATCCATGAATTCTTTTATAAGACCACACTAAAATTTTCATTAAGCATTTGGGGATTTAAGGAATCATTTGGGTGTGTTAAAAGCAATATTAACTTGAATTGTTCACTGGCAAGTCACTCTTAATAGCATTATACAAAATGTTTTTAATTGTACTGAATGAATGATGATGGTATAAACTAGTTTTGGGGACACTTTTATTGCATTAAGTGCAGAGTTGTTATTTTTTCCTAAATCGTCTTTATCAGCATCAAAGGGATGTAATTGAAATATGTTGCAATGATTTCAAATGTTGATGGTTGCTGACATATTATTTTACAAACATGCAGACGGAAATTAGGATAGCACAGACTATTACGGCTGCAAATAAACTTTTAAGCTATTGAGGAACACATTAAAGGAAGGCAGAACATTCAGAGGACCAAGCGGCTGAGTCTCACAGCTTCTGATGAATAAGTAATAATAAATAGCACAGCACAACAAAAGCACACTTACTGCCAGGCAGAGTGGGTCTGAATCAGCCAGCCTCCCCACACCCAAATCATCACAGATAAGACCCGTAAAACCAGGATCTTGCCTGCATTACACAGCCACAAACTCCCAGGGAACTTTCGTATTTTGAGCACAAGCTTCCACAGTGGCTGAAACATTTGAAACATTTCACCCCTGCCTTGCTGAACCCTGGGCCTGAGTGGGTTTCCCTAAAGCTCCCAAATAGTGAGTCTTGCTCCATGTGACATTTAACATGAATGCAAGCTGGGGCCTCCCGTCCTAAGAGGGGCAGTGATGCTTCCTCTGCCTTGTGGTTGAAAGAGAAGAATCAACGGGTTCCTTTAAGGGTGCAAAGTCTTGAGTATTTGCCAGTATTTCTCTTAAAGCACAGCATCAACACGGTGTCAATATTTTCAATGCAGTAGGACAAATTATTCTCTAAGTTTTTGCATTCCTCATTGTATACGTGTCTGTACATATAAATATTGATTTAGATATACGTACATACATATAAAATTTCCAGGAGCATTTGAAATGAGCAGAAGAGACGAGTGTCTTTCTCTGACCAGAAGATGACACATCACTTCTACATAAGTCCCATTAGGAGCCACACTAAGCACCCTCTTCTGCTTTTGAGTCTCCCCTTCTGGGGTAGCCTGTCAACAGGGATTCTGAGTAACCTCTACTCGACACTCATCAATACTTTTCATGGTTCTTTATGCCAACTGAAAATATGAAAACACTTTATTAAAATATTATTTTTTATGAAGTCACACTTTGTATGCTATGGAAATGTGAGTTGTTGGTTTTTCTTTTTTTTTAATAATATTTCCAAGGGATAGAGCGTTTTGTATTGGTTTATGGTTTATCACAGAATCACAGAATCACAGAATCAGTAAGGTTGGAAAAGACCTTAGAGATCATCGAGTCCAACCTATCACCTATTACCTAACCTAGCCAAACCTGTTACCTAACCTGTTGCCTTCCTGCTACCAACACACCATCCTACCTATAACACACTACCCTAATATCTAGGTCATGCTCCCAAGATATGGATTATACATTAAATTAATTATATATAATTTCACTTTGTTTTTAAATCTAAACTTCTCTAAGTTTATCCTCAAAAGAATAAACAAAACTCACTCCCCAAATTATTAACAAATAATATCTACTGTGGCAAGATTTTCAAATTGCTCTAAATTGCACAGTAACATTGATTTGAGTGTGGTTACAGCAATTTACATCACTGTAAGACCTGACTGAAATTAGTATTTCGGGCAGTTTAGTACTACTGGTACAAGCTGTTCCCGTTGTTTATTTAATAGACAAAGTTAAGCATAAATTTGCAAATAATAAATGTGTTCATGACTGCATCTATGTGCACATTTCTATCAAAACTTCTAACAAGGTCTGAAGCACAGTAATAAACCAGCAGGAAAGATGAATGTTCAAGTCAGTGTGTAAGAGAAGATATCTTCCCACACTCGCTCACAAACACAGACATTTCCAAGGAGACCAATCAGGAGGATGGGGAGAAAAGGCAGATTTGGGGGGACTATGCAAACTACTGTGTGTTTTGGGAGCACCTTACCCTCCTACTGCAGTAGTTTTGTTGTGGTCCAACACTGGCTGTAGTGGGGGTAGGCACTGGGGCAGCTGCCTTGGGTTAAATCATTCTATGCTAAACACCAGACAGGATGAAAAAGACATACATTTTTACACTATCTGTAAAGATACTGATGAAAAAAATTTATTGTTCTGATATTAGTGTACTTGTGAAAACAAACATCCCAACATCTCAGACCAATTGCACAGATGGGCAGTAATCCTTGCAGTCTTTTTGGTTAAGTAAAATTTAATCTCATTAGCAGAAAATTAAATCAATGCATGTACTTATGTTTAAGTGAACAGCCAGAGAGGGCACAGAACTCATTCCTGCTGTGCCATCCCCAAATTTGGTGCATCAGCCAAGCAGTCACATCCACACTCTCAGGTTTTGCTAGCTCCACAAATTATTGCATTTCACCTATTATAAAGAACATACCTGGAGTTTTGCAGTTGTTAAGGCTACATTAGTACCTTAACTTCTCCTAGAAAAGTTACAAGACATACCACAAAATTTGAAATAAAAAATTAGTAACTCTATGAGTGGTATTTTTTTTACTGCTAAAAATGGCTAGAGATTTCAATTAAAACATGCGCATGGATGAGTCCAAAATGTACATGAAAATAATAACACAATCGAAATTTCAGTAATAACTATCTTTTCCAGGTTTTTAAAATCTCTGATGCACTGAATGCAACCTTCTCCTCATCCTCGCCGTCCCTCGCTGCCAGGGCCGGCCGCGAGAGGGCACCATTCTCCTGGGAGACGCCGCCGCTCGGCCCCGGCCCCTGTCCCTTGTCCCTTGTCCCCGGCCCCTGTCCCTTGTTCCTGTCCCTTGTTCCTGTCCCGTGTCCCTCGCCCGGCGGGGCAAAGCTCCCGGGCATAGACCCGCGCGTCACGCTGCAAATCAAGGGGGCATTTCGCCGAACTGCTATCGCGCAACTTGGCGGCAGCAGGATGGGCTCGACCTGAACAAGCGGCTGCCCGCCAGCAGGACTTTGGCACTCCGAGTCTGCCGGGGTCGGAGCGCCCCGAACCCCATGCCATGCGCAGGGCAGCCCCAGCATCTCCCTAACTCAATTTGACTCTGCGCTGACAGAGATGTAGATTATTGATATGCAAAGCGGAAAAGCGTCTGTGCTGGAGTCAGGGACAATTAAGGGCTGTGCTCCCCGGTCCATTAGCGGAGTGATTCAGAACTGCTGGAGAGGTTTAGTCATTTCTGTGGGGGATAAAGGACATGAATACTCTGTCTGGGAATATTGATTGAGAAGGACACTAGCAGCTAGGATACTTTCTCAGCGACACAGAAGTTAATGATTTAGTGATTCGTTGAAGAAAAGCTGCCTTGCCACCTCTGGTGATTGTTTGCATTACAGATAGTGACCTTGTCAAATTAGCAAAAGCCCAGAGCACCATACAGCAGGTAATTCGCTGGCAAACTACAGAGGTGAGTTTACTGGTAAGTGAATCTCTCTTCACGTGCACACACAAACACACTGTGTTTCATCCTGGCTAAGCATAATTTCTAGGAGCTCTCCTGAGGACACAGTAGTTTAGCACTAGATTTCTGTTCTGCATATCCTGTCCTTTGGTGAAATATCTCAAGAAGTCCAACTCTGACTTCCTAACAGACAGAAAACCTAAAACCTATTCCTATTCTTTTTCTCTACAGAGTACAAAAGCAGAATTAAGAGACAAAACATTAGAGCAATCTTTCTGGGGATCCACATGAAAAGGGAAACTGCCTGACTGCTGAGGAACCACAGTGCTGTGGAAGAGCATAGTTGCTCCCGCATTTGCTTGCAAGCCGTAAGCGCAGCAAAGCAAATCTAAATGTGATCCAAGCTCTCAGAAAGAGTAAGAAATTGACTCAGCTGCAGGATTACAGGCCTCAAGAGACTTTTAATGGGCCACAGAGACTGTCACCTGCAGGCTACTGTTTGGCTCAAATTCACACTGGCTGAAAGTTTTCACCAGATAACAACTTGCTCATGATCTGCCCAGAATAAGCCTGCGCCTTCCTATTGCCTTAAAAATTATTCTAACTCACACTAACTTTGTTGCTGTGTCTGTTTTATGCTTTCCTCTTAACCTACATTGGGATTTATTTTCTTTTAATATTTTATGCCTATTGAGTAAATTCAAACAACTGGTGTGGAGAGGACACTTTTTGAAGCAGCCATTTAGCTTTGCTCAGTAAAGCCACTGGCCTGTGTACTCAAAAGCACAGGTCTCCATGTTGCTACAAGAGTAAGTTTGTGAAAAGTTTTGTTCTCCCCCTTTAGAAACAGTTGAGGTTTGCCTCAACTGGAGGCATATGAAACATGTTACCCATCACATGGGCAAACCAGAGCAGTTTTATGAGAAGTGTGGCTGAGCATCTTCCCCCTATCTTGCCCAGGGAGGGGCCAATACAGTATTAAGGTGTCCATAGGGATTTGTAGCTTTTTCATTACAGTGTTCAACATGAACAATGTATTTCATGGCCTCCATGTTTTTACAGATTATTATCATTAAACCACCCGGTTCTTCTTGAAGCTAATGGAAGATTCACAATATAGATCAATTACATTAATTGTGTCCTGAAGAATACACATATATCAGACCCATATATACCCACCACACCTCTCTCTGAAATACACTGATTTATGAAGGTGTCTACATATCAACCTAAAGTGGGAGTCAAACATTTTTCCCTAAACATTTAAAATTATTCACATTTAACTCACTGGTGTGACTCCAGATGCATTTACATGGCATTATAGCTGTGCAAAAGTATAATACCATGGGAGACAAACCAGGACCAAGACTCTTAGAGTCCTATCTTGGTTTCATGACGCATTAGTTAAGGTACCTCAGGAGCAGTAGGTACTCAATCTCTTCATTTTTCTTAACTGTATAAAATATTTTGGTTAAAAGCACAATTTCTTTGATGTGAGTTACTCATATCCTCCTCCTTCCCTCTCCCTGAAAATGTTCAGCATTAAGCGTGTGCATCATACTGAACATTACCAACCTAAAGGAAAGTGACAGATGACTGTGACTGCCATTAAATGTTTATTGCATCCCTGCCATGTAATGCAATTAGATGGCAAGGAACATGTAGCGTGTATTGCTCTGGTGGGAGAATGGAGAAATTATTGAATTTTCTCTCTTAATCTAGTTATATCTTGCAGTGGGGGCATTAGGTAGATTAAGCTAGGGGCAGTGCCCCCATTCAGTATGCTAAGTAGTGTTTGTCACTCATTGCATTTGATGGCAGTAACAGTCATAAGAGTCCTATATGTTGCAATAACACTGAATCAGAGGGAAAGTGGCTGAAGAAGACTCTGCTAACAGAGTACTCCCTTAGTACCCGTTCTTAAATCCTTCTCTCAAATAAAAGGCAAAATCCCTCCCCTCCATCACTGCCCCCTACAAAAAAAAATAAAAAAATCTGAAATTCCTTTCTTTCTAGGAACGGTGCTATGGGAGTATCAACCTGCATGATGTGTTGCTTTAATAAAATACTACTATGCTCCTTTCAACAGTGCTTTGTATGCAGGTGGTTCTTCAGCCCCTGTTGAGGCTGAAAACTTCAAAGCTTAATGAACTCAACTTCTCAGTAGCTTCTGGAGGTCAGCAAGCTAAAAGGGATCTTCATGTTAAAGTGGGGACATGAAGCTGTTAGAAGGCACAAGCACAAAATCACAAATAAATGGATAAACAAGCAGGATTCAACACACTGTTCCAGTTTTACTACTGATCCACACCCTGCGTCATTCAAAAATTATCCCTTGTTATCGCTGCAAACTCCAACCCAGACCCTGTATTTTCCTCAAGCACTTCCAACACTGACTTTTTAGACTGCTTCTGCAGTCCTTTTGGCTTCTGCTCCCTATAGGGGCAAAGAGGAAGTTATGTGGCCATGCTTCTGCCACACTGTAGCCCCAGGAGCGCATCCCACTTTGTGGTGGTCCTAACACTGAAGTCTCCAAGACTCAGTATGACTCTGTCAGCAGGTGGTTTTTCCAAAAGTTAATTAATCCTTTGAACATCTGATCTCAAAATTGTCCCCACAATTCTGCTAATTCATGTCTCCTCAGCAGATTTCTAATATTTCCTGACTGGAACCTAGCAATGGTCATTAATGACAATCTAAGTGGCCAGCTGTGGCTCTTTAATGCTTTACCTAATTGCTGCTCTAATATCCTTCTTCTCCAGTCCTTGCATGTGTTTGTCTGAAGTAATGGATAGGTAGCCGTAGAAACCAAGAGCTTTTGTTCATGCTCAGATGGATTTAACATGGTCAGGAGCAATACAAGGCTTCTCTGATACATCGTACACTGCACTGTAACACTGCAGCAGCACCATTAAAAGTGCGTGTTTCTCAGAGGGTTAACTCGGCACTAGATCCCCATGTTTGAGCACTGGGCTTAGCCCAGCACAGCTCTAGTGCCTATGTGCTCTTCCTGAGCCCCTGTCACCTCACTTTTGTTCTGCATGCATAGGAGCATGTCTGGGGTTTCTGAACATTATTCCACTGCAATAAGCTCTGCTGTTCTGATGTAATTTCCTAGAAAGCTGTGGGAGGATGTAGCCATCTGCCTGCGCACATGGCAGAAGGCCCTGGAAGACTCCTTCCCCTTAAGTAACAGCCTGCATCCTCTATAAACACATACTAGGGGAAATGAAACTGAACCCCTATGCTAAGCCATGGCTGCCAACCCAACCTCATAGAACAAACAGTGTAATTTATCTTGTTAACTGCCTCCAACAGCTTTATCTTCAGTCCTACCACTCTCTAACCTCCTCATCTCCCCTGTCCCCTCACACAAGCCACTGTGCTGCAGTCACAGCCATGCCTAGCACCCAATTGCCTTGAATCATCTCCAAAGGATGTGTGGCTTTGTATTTGGTGACAGAGAATTTGCAGCCCTGCTGGCACTGAATGTGGTGACAACTCACATGCAGAAAGACTCAAGCTGCTGCTCTCACCCATCACTGATGCTTGGGGCAACACTTTGAGCTGCTGCCACCTCCTTCAGTACAAAAAGTCACACAATAGAGAAAAGTCCAGGCAAAGAAAGTTCCACCTATATCAGGCGGGCTGGCAACACTTACTACTATATTACTCTTCTTTTGGCTGCCATATGTGATACTTCAGGGTGATTAAAGTCACTCCATTTCAGGAACAGGCCTAGGCCAGGAACTCAGAAAACAATGAGGACTATTCTGAACTCACACGCTTGGCCCAAGGAACTCAAGAGCCATGACTAAACTGAGCTTCCACTCAAAAATTTCATTACCAACAAAAACCTTGCATGAAGCCTTCTTGTACCTCTCCAAGATCAAGGGATGATAATAAGTGCCCAGCAAAGTCTGAACCTTTCTGCTGCTTTCCTAGGGCTTTGTAGCAATTCAGTTTTCATGCCTTTTCCTTTCTCAGGTGAAATATTTGAATTTCTCTGTCTGATGATAGGGTATATATTCACAAAAAAGTCCCAGTCCTTCTCACAGTGTTATTTTTACATTGAGTAAAGAAATGCTAAAAGTTTTTGACTGACACTGTTTCAGTTAAAAGGAGAAAAAACCTGCACACATCTATCAAGTCTCTAGATGCAAAAATGTAATATGATTATGGCTAAAAATAAGATCAATTTATGGTACAAAAATCAATCTAGCAATTTCCAGTGCTAGATATATTGCTTTTATGTCCTTCTGTGTACAGTACTTAACTAACTGAAGACCAACACTCCAAAACTCTCATAAGAAAGCTCAGCTTTTTGAGAAACTAATGTAAAAGTATCTTTTTGAGCTATTAAAGGGGACCAAATAGAACCCTCCTGGAAAAACAAGCGATGTAGAGTTGGTAGAACTGCAGCTGTTTATACTTGGGCAGGAGCTGTCCATACAGAAATGCAGCTGTTTATACTCGGGCAGGAGCTGTCCATACAGAAAAGCCCTTCTGTTTCCTAGAACTACAGTAATTTGATGGGACATCAACTAATCTGTAAGTTATACTGGCAAATCATATATTTTCTTGAATAGGAACAAAGTTAAACCGCTAACAGCAATTTTAGCAAGCTAAACTTGCTAAACCGCTTTCCATCATTTATCAGAAGTCTTGGACCACAGGTGATAACCCGGATGACTGGAAGTTGGCGAATGTGACCCCCCATACACAAAAAGGGTCGTAAGGATGATCCAGGAAACTACAGACCTGTTAGCCTCACCTCGGTCCCAGGAAAAGTTATGGAACAG
>WEKX01006761.1:402822-422744 GCA_013390025.1 Pitta sordida
TGGAACAAGTTCAGAGAAGGGCAACTAGGATGGTAAAGGGGCTTGAAGATAAGCCTTATGAGGAGAGGTTGAAGGAGCTGGGTCTGTTTAGCCTAGAGAAGAAGAGGCTCAGGGGTGACCTTATTACTGTGTGTAACTATCTGAAAGGAGGTTGTAGCCAGGCAGGGGTTGGTCTTTTCTCCTTGGTCTCTGGGGACAGGACGAGAGGTCATAGTCTTAAGCTTCAACAGGGAAAGTTTAGGCTTGATATTAGGAAAAGGTTTTTTACTGAAAGAGTGATTCGGATGTGGAATGGGCTGCCCACAGAGGTGGTTGAGTCACCAACCCTGGATGTGTTCAAGGGGAGGCTGGACGAGGTGCTGAGTGATATGATCTAGATGTAGAGGATAGGTTAGTTGGGATTATAGGTTGGACTAGATGATCTTCAAGGTCCTTTCCAGCCTTATCTATACTGTGATACTGTGATACTGTAAAGGAAACTGTGTCTCAAATTTGGGAGATTAATAGTACTAGGAAAGAGAGGTTTTATTATTACATGTAAATCAGGCTTGGAAAATCAAAGAGTGGAATAATACTCCAATGGATCCAGTGAAACATCACTTTGCGAATTGGCAAGTCATTGCATTTTGATATTTTTTGGCACTGCAGAGCATCTGCAAACCTGTCATGCTATCTAATAATCTTTTTGGTAGTTGATAATACAGTACTAAAGGCACAAGTGAACAAAAGGCAGACAGGGAATTATTTGTGAATTATATGATATTGGTATTCAGTAATTATGCCTTAGAATTAGCTGAGAAAGGAGAGTATTAGACTTCAAAATTGCTCTACTGAGTACAATATTTGTCTTCTATGTCAAACACATTTATTCAACTGAATCACGCAGATCTGCTTCCATGCTTTGAGACTTTATGCCTAGTGAAGGGCTTGAAAATTACTGATTCCAGCTAAAGACAAAAACATTTACCATACATTCACAGAATCCCCAACTCCCTTTTCACTCCCCAACTTTTGCAGCCAGGCAGGACTGCAAGAATTCAATCCTGATTATGTACAGGAACATCTTGGTTTGTATAATCTATATAAGGAAATACCTATTTCCTTGACTCCTGATTTAACAGTAAGCTTCTATAGGTAAATGTTTCCTACACAGTAAATCCTCTTTCTACTATCATGCAAATGATAATCCAACAAACTTCACACAGAGCTGTCAGACAGTAAACGTTTTTTCCAGACTGCTAAAATTGAGTGGTTTACACCTTATACAGGAACTATCCATTAGATTATAGATTTAACTGAAAATAGGAGAAATTAAAAACAGCAAAGAGAGGAATTTCATTGTGAAACTGATGCTAGGGACTACAAAACATCTGGAAGATATTAGTGACTGCACTGGCTGTAATCACAGAGCATGCTATCTACTGTCAGAGCTGACTCTCCTTGACTTAAAGAGGAAAGAAAAAGTCAAGCAAGATAGCAGATGTGTTGTTACCCAGCATAAACTGGCACTCCTCATGCAAGCACTGAAAAAATACCAGAGGGAGGCTCTGGCTGTGCTAGTTCTCCAAGGGGGAGACAGCTAGGTTAAGCTCCTCTCTGACAGGTCTGAGTGTCACCACTAACAGTCACTCAAGAAACACGGCATGTGCTCAGTTGCAATAGCTCAAGCACTCCACAGCCTCCCACCCGCTTGTCACCCCGGCAGATACTTTGAGCAGGGAAGAACTGCTCTCTTCTTCTGACTCGCCCTCTTTCTTCATCTCCCTTCCCTACTTGCAGAAATAAAAGTTTTCTTTGAAGTCTCACAGATGTCTTTTTTTTCCCTCCCTTGGAGAGATTTTAAATGCTCAGATATTTTTCTCTAAAACTATATTTGTAATTATAAAAGAATAATGTACATTCAGGTAAAATGCCTAATGCAATAGTAGAGGTAGAATGCAATGAAAGAAAGCTGGTGACAACTAGAGCAGGAGAGCACACTAACGTGTTTCGATCACTTTTGTCTCTGCTCTCCTCTGATACTCTCCTGGGCCCTCAGCAGTACGGATCCAAATAAGCTGAAAATCGGCACCCCCCATCCTGTTCTGAAAGACAGACCATGCTCTGCCATTGAAACAGAAATTTTAGTTATGTGTTTGGTTTTTTCCAATAGTAGAAGTGTATCCTGAAGAAGTCCTATACAGGCTAGTTCACTTGTAGCTTCCCACTGGTGTTCACTAAAAAGGGATCACCAAGGCCAAGTCCCACTCCTATCCCTTCCAACGCAACTAGCTGCAGTGAGGACAGGGTTTGACCTCTGCTGAGTCCTTCCTCCACTTCACACCATCACCTCTACTTCAGGTACCAGTCTCACTTCACAAAACTTCTCAACTTTCCCTGCCCTAAGCTACTGATGTTCCTTTCGACTTGTTTCTCAAGAAAAATCTGCCTTTTATGTGCAGTGTAAGTCAAAGGTGATAACAAAGCTGTTGAGATTTATGTTTCCTGAAACCCAGAAACTCAAAGGTGCATTTTAAAATAACCACAGGAACTCTCATCGGTGCTGAAAAATAGCAGCAAGAAGATAAACTAGTGACAAAACATAAATTACTACATTCTTCTTTACAAGTCATATACCACCTTATTTCTTTCTTGGTTTTATTTGCAATCTGATCTGAGTATTATTCAGCTATGTTTGCTGTTTGGCAGCATTCATGGAAATTATTTTCATGGAAAATTTTTATGTACACTTTACTCCTGAAGTCTTTGTTTTGGCAATATACCATCCCACCTAGCAAGGAATACATGATATTAAGAGCCATTCCTGCTTTCTAGCTCTAGAAAATAGTAAATCCTAAGTATGCTGCTGACAGCCCTAGATATGCAATACATTTTAAATACAAATTTTCAGACAAATGATCAATCACACCACAACCAAACAGACTTGAAAGATTCACAGATAATTTCAATACTACCTTACCCATATGCTGAAAAATTGTGGTGATTATGACCAAAAGAATCACAGAAATTAAAACTAGTGACAAACTGGCAAATATGCTAATCCGCATTAATGCTTCTGTTTGCTCTGGGAGATAAAAAGCATTACAACTAATGACAGCATCAACCTTATCAACAGCACCCAGAGAAGCAAAGAAGTATTTGGATAGCTGTTGTGACAGTTTCTGAAAATAGTCTGTAGAATTTAGTCAGAAACTTTAAAAAAAATGTTTTTGGGGGTGGAGTTTTTTGAGCAATAGGCTGGTCTCTTGACTTGCAGGGCTACCACCAGAGGCAAACTTGCTTCTGTGTCAGGACCACCCTTCAAAATGACGTGCAGAAACAAAATATGATAATGAAAAGCATGTAAATTAACTGAAGGCTTTAGAAACCTGTAAAATAATTAAATTTAAAACTAATTTATTTGGAACAAGTGAGGGGAGAAAGAAGGTGAGGAATAAGGCAGAGACAACTCCAGAAAATCATTTTACGTAATCATACGAAGAAGAAAACATTGTAAGTAAAGGCTGAGGCTATGCTAGAGCAAAGTTAACATGCTTTAACATATTTCTGCTTTCATTTGATTTTTGCTAAGGAAAAAGTGAAAAGAGGCAGCTACAATGAACATTATCTAAATACAAAGCAGAAAGCAAATCCTAGTTTTGTCTCTTAAAAAATAAAAGAAACATGCCAATTCTCAATTACATACATGCTTTCATTGGTCAAGTCTACGTATAAAAATAGTTTACACAGCGCTCCTGTTACCTGCACATATTTCCACAGTCAGAGAGCAAGCCAATGGCAGAACTACTTCTGCAGGGAGATTCAAAATGACTGGAGAGTTTTGCCTCCCAGATCCTGTTTCTGTCATACTCTTTACTAACCCAAACTTGCCAATGAAGCCTTGAGTGTCAGCACATAAAAATGAAGAATTTCCTGAACTTCTAAGAAGTATCAGGGTTTTTTTCTTGCATTGGGGTTGATGACAAGAAGACTGGCAAATACTGGATTAATAAAGCACATACTCCAATATAACTAACGGAAGGACTGCAGGAGTCTAAGGCAGACAAATGTGCTGGTATATAACTGCAAAAGAATGCTTCTCTCCTTGTTCTTCCAAAAGCTCACCTCCCAACAGGAAAGGTGAGAATATAATACAACAGAATAGGAGAGAATATAATGGAATAGATTGGAAGGGACCTACAATGACCATCTAGTCCAACTGCCTGAACACTGACAAAAAGTTAATGCAAATTATTAAAGATACTGTCCAAGGGCAACTGGCCCACTGACATCCTCATCCTTCTCTCTAGGAAGCCTGTTCCACATTTTGACAAACCTCTGTTCTGAAATATGTTTCGGAGACTCGGGTTACCTGAAGGCTTCATTTAATACTTCCCACTGCAAACCAGTATCAGATACAGTTCGTTCTTCCCCACAACAGACATTCTGGATGTCTTTTCCATATCTTTCCTTGAAACAAAGTTGCACTTGTTAGGAACAATTTAAAACCTTTTTCATAGAATGATA
Source organism: Pitta sordida (assembly GCA_013390025.1). Taxonomy (NCBI): domain Eukaryota; kingdom Metazoa; phylum Chordata; class Aves; order Passeriformes; family Pittidae; genus Pitta; species Pitta sordida. The sequence goes on from WEKX01006761.1 coordinate 407,329, forward strand.
GAATGGCATGGGTTGGAAGGGACTTTAAAGATCATTTAATTTCAAGACCCCCGACTTGGGCAAAGCCACCTTTACTAGACCAGGTTGTTCAGAGCCCCATCCACTCTAGCCTTGAACACTTCGAAGGATAAAGCATCAACAACTGAGAAACCTGTTCCAGTGTCTCACCATCCTTACAGTAAGGCATTTCTTCCCAATTTCTAACCTAAACCTTCTCTCTTTCAGATTAAAGCTACTACCCCTTGTCTTACCACCACATACCCTTGCAAAAAGTCTCCCTCCATCTTTCTTGTAGGGTCCTTTCAGGTACTGGAAGGCTTGAACTAGGTCACCCATAAGCCTTCTTTTTTACATGCTGAACAAGTCCAATTCTCTCAGACTTTCCTCAAAGGAGAGGTGCTCCTTCCCTCTGATCAACTCAGTGTTCTTTGTCTGGACTCACTCCAACAGGTCCATGTCCTTTCTGTGTTGGGGACCCAAAGCTGAACAGAGCACTCCAGATGGGACCTCACAAGACCAGAATAGAGGGAAAGAAACACCTCCCTCAACCTGCTGTCCACATACTTCTGATGCAGCCCAGGGTGCAATTGGCTTCCTGGGCTGCAAGTGCACATTACTGGCTCATGTCCAGCTTCTCATCCATCATCACCTCCAAGTCCTTCTCAGTAGAGCCAGTCTCAATCTGTTCATGCCCCAGCCTGGATTGATACTGGGGATTGCCCCGAACTGGGTGCCACACCATTTTGTCCTTATCTATCAAGATGTAGCAATCCTGTAGGCTTAAGAACAACAACAAAAAAAATCACAATTTCTAGGACTGCAAGGCACATATATTATTAAACCCCAGCAAAAGCCTTGTGAATAAGGATCAATGGGAAACTGGTACTTCCTGTACATCATATTCAATGTACAGCAGCAAGAAAACATTGCTCCTTGCTGTTGTCATATGCCCACATCATGAACATATATTTATGAAACTTCAGTCCACAACTCTTCTGCAGAGGACATCTACCTTTTCTTAACTTCCTGTAATGCCCATTTAAATGGTGCTAGACGTATCAGAGAACACAGATGCACAATTTTGCTTCTTAGACATGGCTTTACAGTGTGAAAAAAGGTAGAAAGGTTAGTACAGTACATTGCGATTTCTCCATTATGACCCCGCCCATTTGCGAAGCAAATTTTTCACAATTATGATTCAGCCGTCTGCGACCTGAGCTGGGGAACGCATGCGCTGTTGACTCTGCTCTGCTGAGGGGCGGTGCCACGGTGCCTGTGGGGCGGGACTCACCCCGTCCTGCAGGGAGGGGGCTCGCAATGGCGGCACTGTGTCTCCGTCCCTGACAGGGGGGGCAAGCGCTGTGTGCTGGAAGGGGGCTTCTGTTCCCCCCCCTCTGGAACCGTATGGGCAGTGCTCCCGGGACCAGTGAATATTAAAGGGAAAGAACTGACCCGAGACCCCCATTTCCCCCACTCTGTGGGTTTCTCCGGGCTGCAGCGAGCGTGCTCCCACAGCCCAAGCCTCGTGCCACTTCTCCCCCCTCCCTCCCCGACCCCAGTGATTGGCCCCCGCCTGCGCCGGCCCCCACCCGTGGACGCCACACTGGGGTCAGGGCGGGAGGGTCAGGGTTAGGGCGGAGGCGCGCGTTTCTGCAGCTCACAATCCCGTTTAGAGCTGTGAGGCACCGTGCCCCAGTCCCTGACCCGGTCCTGTGTGTCTCCTGTGTGCTCCGCTGAGACCCAGCGCAGCACCACCACAAGACATGCCATTCCTTGTTACTCAAAGTCCAGTCAAAGCCCGGGCAGTGCTGCCTCTGCCGGGTCTGGTGGATGTTAAAGGGAAAGAAACTCCGACACCAACACACCCCCGCCCCCACACCACCTTAAGCGGCACAGGGTGTCACAGTGCTGCAAAGTTAAGGTTTTTCCAGGCTCCAAGAATGCCGACCAGAGCTCAGGGACACCCCTTCCACACCACGGAGGCGGGGTGAGCACGTGCGGGGCGGCGCGGGGAGCCGGGGATGGCGTGAGCACCGGGGCCAGGCTGGGCCAGGCTGAGGGGGGGAGGAGCAGCGCGGGGTTTGGGCTGCGAGCACACATGGTCACAGCAGCCGCTCAGAAACGGTTCCCTTTGCTCGCCTGTGCCGAGAGACCACGGGAAGGAGCGGAAAATTGTCCGCAGAGCCCCGGAGTTCTGGGGACGGGGCAATGGGCGTGGCCTGCATGCATATTAACGACCTGCACTTCTTTGCGATTGTAGGGTTTTGCAACGGCTTTGGCCTGTCCCTTCCCTCGCAATGGAGGAGGTATAACTGTACTCGGTTTTCACCCTAGAAAGCTGTTGCTGTCCCTGCACAGGAGTTTCAAAATGTTACTAAATACATAATTGACTAATATAACATCTCAAAACACTCCACAGAAAGACAAAGACAGATATGTAAAGCACAGTATCTCCATTTCACCAGAAGTGAGCAGTTATATTAGATACATGATTCCAGTTTCGCTGCTCAAGCATTTGCCTTACCTTGTATAAATTAAGTGAAGCAGATTTATTTGCAGTATAAAATATTGCACTATATATTAAGTGACTGAAGCAGATCTATTATATGCTAAACAGACAGATTTGAAAACAGTCTTTTAAGAAGTAGATGCAATAATCCCAGTCTCAAAGCAAGATTTAAAGTGGTAAACTATACAATAAAGTGCAGTAAAGAAAAAAACGAAACCTTCAAGACTTTTTCCTATCCTGTGCAAAAGAATGACATTTCTGAATTTAATTCATACCTAGGCAAAGGAACCATACAAAATCTCACTGACAGTGAATTTCAACTAGAATGTTTTAAGCAAGACATAAGTGGTGTGTAAATCACTCTTCATACATTAAAAATTAGGATATTACAGTAAAGAGAATGGAATGTCCTTAGGACAATATAAAAACTCCATTTTCTGCTATTTTTATCAGCAGTTTAAATTCTTCAATAAGCTAACCTTGAAAGTAGCAGACAAGTAAAAGACAGTCCTGAACATTTTAACCCTAACAATGTTTTGCACAGGGACAGAGTAAGAGTGTCTCTGTGTAGAATTCCTTGTCAAGCTACTTGAAGGGCAGCCAGAGGGTGAAGAGCTCAACATGAGTACAAGTCTGTCATACTTTCATTTTGTTCAGTGCTTACTACAGCATTTGGAAGAAATAATCTGATATCCATAGGTTATATAGCTTTCTAGTCTGGAAGAAGGGGGAAAAAAAGAAAAAGAACACTAATCATCCTGTGCCAGGCAAAACCAATACCAGAAACAGTAACCATAAAAACAAGACATGAAAGTTGTTTCGAGATAGGTACTTTGCTTCACTACTTTTTGAACTCAGTGATCAGGCCAGAGGATGAACTTCAATTGGAAATCCCTTCCTAGTTATTTGCACACAAGCAACAGCAATGCACCATGTATCAAAGCCCCGACTGTATCCTAGGCAAAAGCAACCCCCATTTCTCCAGCTAGCAGTTTCAGAAGTATCTGTAGCTGCAGTGCAAATCGCAAGAACATAATTCATTTTACAGTGACACCAAGAACCAATCCTTCACATCCAAACACTAAAATCATGAAGCACCCCAAGAGAGAACTGACATTGCTGCAGAGGAGCACCCTTAGGTCAGTAGTTATTCTTTCCCTTTGATATATGTTACCCTCTTTCCATATCACAAACCACTCATCTGGGCAAACTGTGGAAGACAGACAGCTAGATAGCAACACCTGTGGCAAAAGCCTGGTAACAGCTTTTATTTTACTGACTGACAGGTCATAAGCACTCAGCACAGATGCCTGGCAGGTACACTCACCTGCAGGCATGCCGAGGCTGGGGTGTGCAATTCTGTGACAAAGTTGAGTCATCAGGACACCAAATGTGGCCTTGCTCCAGCAACCAAATGCCTCCAATTACTCCATGTTCCTGCTTTTGCCTGGTGCTGCAAGGCATTGACAGCTAAACACAGCTTCGTTTACACTGATTTCTGTGGTCAGTTGGATTGTGCAGAAGCATTTATAGACAGCTCAGCACTGTCTCTCCTGCTCCCCAGCCTGGCCACTGATGCCATCACACATTTTTCTTGAGCACATTCCCAGGAGAAAAAAGTAGGCATTACTGGAGGACATACTATTTGCAAAGGATTGGTAAATCCCAACTCTCTCTCTTCATCTTTTTATCCACCCGTTCGTCTTTTTGTATCTCTGTCTATCCAGTTCTCTCTCAGTCTTTTTATCAGTGTTTTCTGTTACAAAACAGAGAGCCTGTTTTCTTGAACAAGTACTTCCTGGAAATGTAGTTGAAGGTAGTATATACAGTTGTGCTTACTCCTTGTATTATTTCTGGGTTCAAATACTTCTTGGCATCCTTTATACCTAAACCTGATTTTGATCAATAAATAAAAGAGTTCTGCAGCTTGCTGGAAATATATAGAAACTAAATATTAGCACTAATCAAAATGTTTTTAATTTTCAAATATATAAATCTACTGATGTGTTAATATCTGCCAACTGCAAGGAAGTTTAACCAAAATATTCAATTAAAAGGAAGATAACCAACCCCCTATTCTTCATGCTATTTACACATGAAAACAAAAGGTAACATGCCTGCCTGCCTATCCCTCTTGAAAGTTCAAGAGCTGAGCCACAGATTGGTTCTGTGTTTGGGGGTGTGTCTGTGACTGATTTTGTGGTGTTCTAAAGAAGACAGGAGCTCCAGATCAGGAGGCAAAACCACTTATTCTGTGGGCACAGGTAAAGTCTTGACTTGCTGCATAAAGCCCCTCCACCAACTCCAGACCACCACCTCCACCGCATTCTGCCCTCTTCATACAAGTGGTGCCTGACACAGGGGATGAAAGGGCACTTCTATCAAGTAACTGCACCAAGACCCTGAGGGACTTCCAGGTGTGCAGATTTGAATGATAGAGTATTACAGCATGGCTCCTTTGTGTGAAACCTAATGCAACCATCCAACTGAGCACAGCCTCCATGGGGCATGGGAGCAGTGGCACAGATACATCCACTCACCTTCACAGCTAAAACATTCTTGTAAGTGCTCTGGGAAGACTTGTCTTTGGAGGGGAGAAAAGGAAGTTTTTATGAGGGCAGTGAGTAACAGAAAAGCTATGTAGGAGCATCATTAGAGTCACACAACCTCAACCTCACACACGTAAGCAAGGAGGCTGCAGAAAACCACATGACATGGAGCACAACAGGGAAGGCTGGTCCTCAGAAGCCCAGCTAAGCTGGAGCAATGGCTCAGCAGAACAGGGCATTTCTAGCTGGGCTTTTGCAGCCAGACACCATTCTGATTGCAGATCTCTGAAGCCAAAGTCAGCATTAGGAGCCTCACTCATAATTTTGTCTGTATCTTACTGAGAGGCGAAGATGACCTGCTCCAGTAGCATTTATGCTGGTCCCAAGTCAGACTGTGGTGTAAAAATCCAGCACCCATTTCCTGAATCCTACATGGCCTTTTGATGGAAACAAGCAACACCAGCCATTTTCATACCACAAATTACGTCTGTATTTTCCCACCAGAGGGGAATTCCTGAGTCTGCTCACTCCCCAGTCCTGCCTCCTGCTCCTCTGGTTTCAGTCTAAAAATGGAGATAATTATATTTGCCTCCCTCCAATATGTTTTTCCTACTACAAAAAAAATGCACAACATTCACTCGAAGTCTTGTGAGCTCTCATTATGCAATGGCATCCTTTCTCAGGGGGTATTAGCTTTTTTATTTCATAGACAGGATGGCCTTCATTAATTTAAGTGGTATAAAAAGAAAACATGTTTTATAAAATATTGTAAAATCAAATACTGCATTGAAAAGTCTTACCAAATTTTATTATGAATAGTTTTTAAGTTTGTGGATAATTTTTTAATCCAATGTATCACATTTAATGTTCTACCAAGCCAAACCCATAGATACCCCCACCTCTTTACACTTCTTCCTCTGCTAGCATAATGTACTGAGTCAAGTGTGACTACTGTTTATTTTAACTTTGCAAAATTGATCCCAGGTTCATATTTTTGAGACAGATTGGTCCATTTTGGTACACTTCCAGAATAAATAGTGTCTGTTCTTTAAAAGTAAAACAGACTCTTGACATACCACCATTGTGACTGTGGCAGGCATTTCTGGCACACATAGTGAGTGACAGTCTTCCCTGCTTGTTTTCCTAGTGATAAATACGTGGTACCGTTAGGCACTAAAACAAAGTATTCCCCAAAAAAATCTCTGCTAAGCACATTTTGGAGTGAATGGGTTAGTATAGATACATCATGCTCTTTTTCTGTGCTAAGAGGTTTGTGATTCCATGAAATTCACTCACTGCCACATTATTTAAACCACCAAAACGGAACATTCTATTTTCCTTTTTTTGCACATGTAAAAAGAACAGACAATCTTGCCAAGGTTAACTATACAATCTTGTTAGTCTTCTATAGATTTCATTAATGCCTCATAAAAGAGAATCAATAGAACTCCTTGCACATCAATATAAAAAATGACCTTTCAATTTACTCTTCAAGATACAAAAAAACCCAAACCAAACCTTAATCAATAGATGTAGTCAAAACTTCTCCGATAAGAGCTCCTGCTACAGGGATTTTAGACGAAGAATTCTTCAGTTATGTTCCTGGCCTGAATTTCTTTCTAAGGAACTGTTCCTGATCCTATCGGGAAACTTTGATGGGACTACCCATTTTAGGTCATACACAACCTTTCAAGGCTGTGTATTAGAGGTATGGGATTATTCACGCCCTGAAACACAGATCCTTGCCTAAGTGTCATCACAACACAAAGGTTAATACGACTATTCACAAGGGAAAGGATTTCTACAGAACTGGGGCTTTAGTCCCATTCTTGCTTCAAATTTTCCTTTGACATTTTTCCTTATGTGTGAAAGCCCATAATGACTTTCCAATGGCTAGAATGACCAACTCAGAAAATTCTGTGTGCTCCCACTCACTTGCGCAAGACTTCTCAGGTAGATAAGGAACAACTTCACAGTAAAAACAAACAACAAGCAAAACCAACATCATCTACAGATAACCTGGTGACAATATTAAATCTTTTTCTTCTTTTTAAAGTATTGTTGTGGTTTGACCCTGGCTGAATGCCAGAGATTCACACACAACCTCTCCCGGAGAAAAAAAATGGAAAAAAAAAGTTTATCACAGGCAAAAGAAGGCAAGCTACAAGTAAGAAATATAAAAGATTTATTTATTAACTAACAAGATCAGAGCTTAATGTGAGAAGCATCATTTTAAAGGCAACCTTTTCCCCCCACCCCTCCTTCTCTTACAACAGATCTCATATTCCCTTTTTTCCTCCAGGCTCTTAAGACACCTGCAGCTTTCCAGGTTGATCCTCCATCTTCACCATGGCCTCAGGTGGATTCTGCATCACTGGTTTCTCTCTATTCCACAGGTTTGCAGGCAGACAGTCTGCTTCACTATGGTCCATTCTACGAGCAGCAGCGAGATGCCTGTAATCCTTTCTACCCCTTCTCTGGCCGGCCTGGCCCCCGTGCCTTCATAGCTTCTCAGCTTCTCACCCAGACCCTGGTCCAGCCATCTACTTTCTGTTACTACTTTTTTTTTTCTCCTTTCTTAAACATGTTATTCACAGAGGTGCCGTTATCTTCTTCTGACCTTGAATTCTTGGCAGCAGTAGAGGCTCAAGGAGCAGCCATCTGCCCCCCCTCGCTGCCAGAGAAAAAAACCAAACTGTTCAAACCAGAACAAGTACCTCTGGCGTTTAATGTGCCTCACAGACAGAATAGATAGTTCATGCAGATAACAACACATTTATTTAAGAAAATTAACAAAATTTAAGTTCACATGACTTTTCTTTTGGTTTTCAAGGAGTTTTTCCTCCCTTCGTGCCTTAGCTCATATTGAATTGCCTTCCACCCTAAACCGAGGATCCCCAGGTCTTTCCAGAGGCAGGGAAGCCCAAAGTCTGTCAGTGCCACATTCAGTCTACTCAAACGCAAGCAACTAGTGGTGTGAGATGACTACAGAGCCACACACGGTCATTAGGCAGAACCAGGATGCTTTGTGCGTGCTGGTGTCCTAACAAAATGCAGCAGCAGCTTCTTGATCACCACCTCCCCCTTCTTGCCTCAAGTAGTGTCATGCATAACATGCTTCAGTAACCTTTAAACAGGCTGCCTGTATGCATTAGTGTCTGCCTTGTGGTTTAGAAGTGGCTAGTAAATACATACTACTCAGCTTCCTTTCTCCAGCCTCAAATCCCACAAATAAATTTATTGCCATCCCAAGTTTTCATGCAAGAGAAAAGAATGTTTAGTCTATACCTTGTATTTATGAACATTTATTTTGGGGGAAGAGAATGCTTGAGCTTCTTTCTACAGTGCAGTATTTGTCTTACCACCCAGGGAAATAAAAATAAAGCTTGTAGTGTATTCAAAATTCTTAATGTCCAAAGAAATGTTAAGTTTCCCACTGTCACTAACTAACATTTGAAATCACTAATCCTAACAGGTTGATTTTCCTAAGTATTCATTTTCCATTGCCTACTTTGATAGAGGTCAATGAGGAGAATCAAGTTTTATTTCTGTTTCTGTGAATATCCTCTAAGATGATCAAAAGTGACTGGCCATTGTTGTACCTAGGAAGATGGCCTTGATGGTACAGAGACCTATTGAAAAAAGTTCATCTGAGGTTTTGTTCAGAAGTAGGGTGATACTCAGAACAAACAACAGCACAGAGAAAGGGCAATGTGAACACACAGCCTTTTCATTTTAATTACTAAGTCTTTGAAGAGGCTTCACATCAGTGGGATAGTGGGTGGCTGCAAAAACTTTAAAAAAAGGCCTCAAACAATTTATAGTCATAAAAGAGCATTGTACCCAATAACTGCCCTTCTTGATGCCTATCTTTTCTTTAGGCTCTCCTAAGTGGGACAAGATCCTGTAAAGATGCAAACGTTTTCCTCCTCATTTTATCAACAAAAAAACCCTCTCTTGGTTAATATTGAGACCAGTCTCTGGTGTACTTTGCAGCATCTGCTCCTTTTTTCCATTTTTTTTAAGTGTTCTTGTAGTTATGGAATTTTTTTCTGTCCAAACAGACAAGATAGACATCTCTCCTCCACAAATACAGTCTTACAAAAAAACCCTAACTGTTAACAGCCCTCAGCTGGTGCAGAACTGAGACACTCAATGACCTCAGGGAAGCTGCGCTGGTTTACAAAATGAGAGGTTCAGCTGCAAACATAGTTTGTGAAGGCCAGCTCTTCTACTTAGAAAGTTCACCTATCTGAGTGTAATCGAATGCTTCAAAACCTAGAGCCTGTAGGCTGAAATTTATTAGAAACAGATGGGGCTAAGTGGCATACACAATTTACCTGTGCACCTAAATACAGTTATATATATATTTATAAGCAGAAATAAACCAGCTGGCCTCCATTTCCTCACTAATGAAAACACCTTTGGCCTTCCTGAATTCCAGCCCTACGCTGCCACAACTACTTGGTCTTCATACAGGCAAGTCATCTGTTGGCCTTTGAGTCATGAAAACTTGGTGTTGCACACGTTCTTGTTCATAATTTTTGGTCCATCCTGGTTTCATGTGGAATAGAGTTCATTTTCCTCCCAGTAGCAGGTATACTGCTGTATTTTGGATTTAGGAGAGAATAATAAGGGTGTCACACACATGTTTTAGGTGTTGCTAAGCTGTGTTTATGCTGAGTCAAGGACTTTTCACCTTCTCACCCAACTACACCAGCAAGGAGGCTCGGGGTGCACAAGAAGTTGGGAGGGGACATGGGGACACAACCAGGACAGCTGACCTCAATAGACCAAAGGGATATTCCATACCATATCGTCTCATGATCAGTATACAAATGGTGGGGAAAACTGTCCTGGGGCCACTGTTCAGGAGCTGACTGGTCATCAGTTGGCAGGTAGTGAACCACTGCACTGAGTATCATTGTTTTGTATATTTTAACTACTTTATTGTTTTTGTTCTTAATATTACTATTATTTTTTGTTTCTTTTCCATCTTATTAAACCATCTTAAACACAATCCACAAGTTTTACATTCTGTTCTCCCCCTGCCCCCCCCTCCCCCAGTCCTCTCCCCCATCCCACTGTGCAGGGGATGGAGTGAGCTAGTGGCTGCGTGGTATTAGCTACCTGCTGGGATGAACCACAACAGGCTCCTACAAGAAGACTTACGCTGCCAATTAAATAATGGCAGCAGCTGAAATCTAAAGGTCACATCACCTAATGTGAAACAGCACAGCATTTATAAACAACGCAGAGCACAAGCCAGAAGAACTAACTTTTGAATGTAAGATTATTTCCGGGTAAAGCTCTGTACCCTTGCAGGTAAGTGCACCTTCCCAAATAATATTTCATGGACAATAAGACAGATCCCTTGCAAGAGATTTGCGTGAGCCTTTAAGCTGGGTTTGTGCGAAGGAAACACATAGGCTTACATAAGCTATTTCAGTCATGAAATTCCTTGTGGCGAGTTAATTATATATACTAATAACTTCCCTATGACAGTTTGGATCCACATACACAGTATTTGTTCACATACATATAACAAAGCAATTTAATATTGTTCACGCACTTCAATGTTCTCAAGTAATGACTCACACTTCAGTGCAAGGTCTCATACTACAGAAAACTAAGAACTGGAACTTCAGCTTTCCAAAATTAAAGCACTGCACTCAGGAACTACTGTGATCTCTCCAGAGAGAAAGTGACCTGCTACATATTTTATAGTATGACCTTTGCAAATCTTAGCCATGAATCCCTAGGTGTCTGTAGGATGCTGACAGGGACACTTGATACTGATTGCAAGTATCCCCATGCACTATGATACAGATCGAAACGTGTTGATGTATCTTACAATACTGACCATCTGAAAGCAAGGCCAAGGAATTCCCTTTGCACAAACATGCACCTAGGGTTGCTGAACACATCCACAGGCTTGTTTTACCCTCTCAAGGGGATAGAGGGGGGGCAAAAAAATCTAAAACATATCCCAGTGTTATCACCTACCTCATATGAACTGTTAGTTGTGTTTTTTTCATTTTCGAGGGTCAGGTCCTAAGCTCAAGAGGTTCATAGCTCAGAGGACAAAGCATTCATGAAGGAGCCTGGCACAGTTTTGGAGACTAATGATTTCCTCGGAGACTGCACCAGCCAAAACATTTGAAAATCTATGTCAGTTTTAGTGAGAGAATCCAACTGCAGAACAAGAGTTAAAAAAATTCCCCAACTGAACATCTTTCAAATTTGCCTTTCAAAACAGTACTTTGGTTACTTTATTTTTTTTTCAGAGATTAAACAACATTCCCAAGTAAACAAAAGTTGCAAAATGTTGTCTTTTGCACAACTGCTTTTTAAGATCTTTGTTTGAGGCAGGGAAGCAGACCCTCTCCTGAACTGGAAAAACCACACAGCTCAAACTCTCAAAGATGATTTAGTAGCTTCATACAATCTCAAATATTCTGCAGTAGACAGACAATCAGTCACCTTTCTTCCTTCTATTTAAATACAGCCTCAAAGCCTTCCCAGAAAGAGGGGGCTCAGCATATAACACAGTATCGTAGGTCATCCAGCACGCCACTTCAAACCTGGCTCCTGGTCACCTTTAGTTTCCCAGCCCTTTGGCCACCAGAATCAACTGCAGAAACAGCTGCTTCTCAGTGTCTTGTGTATGTCTTTCAGGCTTAGTATACAATACAGAGACATCCAGACAGATAAAAATAGTAAAACTTTGAAAAGACAAAGAGTATTGGCACTGCAAGGCCTTTTCCAGTGAAAAATATTTATGGGTGTGTTGGAGCAATTGTCCCATGCCAACATGAATGGTGTTATTTCACTAGCCCAAGCATAATCCAATTACATAATTTTCCCAGCTCATGAACATTCATTTATTTACTTTTAAATAATAAAATACAATAATGTTTTTTTTTAAATAACTTTCAGGCAAAGTAGTGCAAGAGGTTAAGAAAGAGCATATGGTAAAAGTCTTTTCTGACCTATGTTTTATCCTTAAAACCCAAAAGTGGAATCAGTATTAAAATCAAAGCACTCTAAGTATATTATGAAATATTTACAGCTGTTATTACTGCCTGATTTATGTGTGCCAGAGACCAGATTATTCAGGCTGGTTTCACAAGCAATATGTCAGTAAACAGGATTTTGTTTAGTAATTATATTAAACATGTCCATATAAGCTTGGAATTAATTATAAACCGTATTTTACTGTACTTAATAAAAGCACTAAGCAACAAGAAGCAACGATGGCTAAAAGGTCTTCTCTCATTTTCAATAAAGCTTTCCATGTGAAAATCTGTCAACATGAAAAAGTTACTGCTTGTAATTAAAACCAGGCTTTAGTTCAGTAATATGTTTACATGTTATGTTCCAGAAGGAGGGAAAACGCAATTGAGTTACTGTCAAACCCTGTGGTTCACAAACACACAATCTGCTCTAGGCACGCTACTGATGTCAGCTCCTTCAGTTTGGGAAGACAGAAAACAAAAAATCAGGTTCAGCCTCATGACACATTTTAGCATTTTGTACAACTAACACAGCCTGGTAAGAGCTTAAGGAGCCCTCCAGACACATTCACAGTATTTTTGCCGTGGGTACGTCCAGCATTAGGCATTTAAGCCCTATTCCTGTCAGTACTTGTACAAGGTTGCACTAATGGACAGCTAATAGCACAGCTATTGAGGAGAGGAGGTTACAGTAACACTTGACCATACTCAGAAGCGTCAGTAAGCAACTAATTACCCCTGTTTCCAGCTCTCACATTAACTTACTAAGCAATCCTCTGCTTGTCTCCATAATGGCTTTCTAGTACAAAATCTATTTTAAAAGCAGACTTTGAAGTGACTTCTCTGAATTAGACCCACCACCAATCCAGGCACTAAACTGTGCTTCTGCGGGTCCCAAGCACATGGACCTCAGTCTGCTGGTTTTGAAGATGAACAGTGAGTTCATCACCTGCAACACTTCTCTTCACTAAGCACACACCATTTTTTCGCCAGACTTTGCAACCCTTTTTTTGATACACAGAGATGGATAGATGCTATTTGCTGTGCCATTGGTTAACTAGAATTTCAGATCATAGGCATACCAACACTATCTGGACACATTTAAAGGTTTTCTGACTGCTGCAGTGAGACATCTTTCCTAAACAGACACTTTCTTCCATGCCAACCCAGTGCTCCACATGAGAAAGCATCTTAGTGACTTCAGTATAAACTTTTCTAAAACAAGGTCATAATATATTTAATGATAAAAAACCAAGCAGATAAGCAGCCCTGTGCTTATCCTGTATTAAAGAAGCCCATAAAGCTAGATTAACAAATTAGTGTAATTCAGAAACCTGACACTCCCAGCTTTACTTGTAAGCATTTTTGTTTCTTGTTAATGCAACCAGATGGTGACTTCAGTTTGATTACAATTCTCCCTACTTTAATGTGAACTCTTCATCTTCTACTATCAGATGACATTTGCCTTCCTTAATGTACATAGTTTTAGAAAAATTACAGAAGTGCTATTGCTGTGTTACATGAAAAATTCCAATATACATTTAGCTGACATAGCATCAGCTGGGGTTTAAACTGGGCTTAGCTAATGGACTTTTAATGTCAGTGGGGTTGTGTGCAGTTACTGGCTATTAGCAGGAATGGGCCCTTTCTATGAAAATCACTTTTCCTCAAGTGAGTTGTTTGAACATTCCTTCCTCTGATTTAGTGACTGTCACCAAATACAAAACAAATGCAAGGACGCTGGAATCTACTGTTATCTTTAAAACCAACTTAACCCTGGTCTGGCCTCCACAAGTGAAATGTGTACTGCATTGGTACTAGTGGATATGAAACTTTAAAGACAAAAGACAATTTTTTCCTTGTTTTGCTCAAGTGAGTAAATCCTAAGCCATTCAGTGAAAATGACAGGACAGAAATTAAATTTGATCAAGATACTACATTCATCAATTGATTTCCCTGAGAGAAAGGATCTTTGCAATGAAACCTAGCACTGGTAAAATAGGCTGATCAGTAAAAAAAAGCTGATTAATAGTCCAGACAATGTCACTTCATCATATTAATTCAGGTTTTGTTGCAAATATTAATTAAAATAGTAAATTTAAAATTTCCCTCTTGAGACCACAAAAATTACAAAAATATTTACAAAGTAGGCAAGTAAATTAGGCTTTTTAAATTTTTTTAGGATTTGAAAGGTTATATCTAATATTCATGTTTACCTCAAAGAGCTACTCTGTATCTTTTGGAGGGGGGGGGTGGGGAGGAAAAAAGAAAAAGATCCACACAGAAATAGTTCAGGATAAGCAAAGGCAAAAAATTTTGCAGCTGAACAGTTTTGCCTTTTCCAGTGCTCATGAAGGGCACACGGCATTCCTCATTCTATTGCCTAAACCAGGATAACAGCTGCTTTTGTTACCAGCTACCAGGTTGCCCTTCTAACTCAAGGCTTCAAAGCTCATGCTTTTAGTAGCAGATATAAAAATAACTGAATGCTAAGGCAGGAAGTCACCACAAGTTTGTGTGTAATAGATATTTATGTGGATCTCTGCCTTCAGTTGGCAATTCTTGGCTCTCAGTGTTCTTATCTGAAATATCATGACAAAACTCAAGAGAAAAAACATCTACCTGAAAGAATCTCCCTAACTTGTTTTTAAATGAGGTGCTGTGTTAATCTCTCTACAGGAAAGAGTCACATCATAAGGGAAACGGAAAGACTTGAAGTTATTTAAATTACTATTTAACTTAAAAAATCCCCCCAAACCCCACAAAAAACTTGCCAGTAAATAAGATGAAATCAAGATCTATCCCTCCTAGTCTCACTCTACTGTGTCAACATATCAGATCACCTTCTGACATGTGCTGGCTTTGAAATTGTCGTGGTTTGACCCTGGCTGGATGCCAGAGACCCACCCCAACTTCTCCTGAAGGAGAGAAACTGGAGAATAAACCTGATTACAGGCAAAAACAAGGCAAAGCTATAAGTAAAGAACATAAAGGGTTTTATTTTCTAACTAACAAGCTCAGAACTGCAAGGGAAGCATCATTTAGAAGGCAACCTTTCTCCCCCCACCCCTCCTTCTCTTAAAATAGATGTAATATTCCCTTTTCCACCAGGCGAAAAAGGGGAAACATAGGGTAGGGGTAAACCAGGCAGGTTGGTATTTCTGACCAGATCCAGGGTAGGAACCATCTCTCTGCCCTTCCATAAAGTTCTCTCTCTCTCACAAGAGGGAAAGGTCTTTCATGACCCCTCCCAAGTGAGATCTCGACCTGAGGACGACAGTTCTTCTGAAAAATTCTCTGTTGTCCAGAAGTCACAGCCAGGATTGCAGCTTTTAAGTACTG
>WEKX01006761.1:422939-462780 GCA_013390025.1 Pitta sordida
GCCTTGCCCCTAAACGCGTGCCCTCCCCAGAGGGCTGGGCCCATCCCGCCTCATGGGGAGAGCCAGCACCACCCCTTGGCAAAGCAGAAGCACAGTGCATGCGCTGGCTGTGGAAAGTCGCAAATCCCGGAAGCTGGACTGCGAGAAAATTGCTTCGCAAATGGGTGGGGTCGTAATGCAGAGGTTGCAATATACCGAGGATTCACTGTATTTGTTTGTGGTGATAGCCTGGCCTCTTACAGTGTAAGTCTCTCCTTGGTATCCTTGGTATCAGCACTAGGCATTAAAAAAAACAAAACCCCAAACAAAACGAAAGGAAACTGATAGCAAAACTGACACGCCCCAGGACTGAACTTTCCAGCTACAAACTTTCTAATTACTAAGGAACTAAGAAATTAGGAAAAACCTATTTGCTACAGCACAGCTATCTTACATGAGGAAGGGAAGGAAAACCAGCACTCATATTCTTGCCAGCAGAGATTTGCATAAGAAGACTGCTGCATTTTATTTGAGCAAGAGACCAAAAAACTTACCCTCACCTTCAGAAACTGGCGAGGAAGCAGAAAGAAAGTCCCTAAAGCTACATTTGCAATGTCTGAATGAAAAGAGTTTGCAATGGTGATGATGACTTGCCAAAAACTAGTGCAGCTTCAGGGCTCAAAACCTTAGAGCAAGGAAAACTAGTATTTCATAAGACAATTCAGCAAGATTTTCTGTGAACGGCACTTGCAGAAGGACAGTCTTCTCCATTTAATTACAGTTCCATTCCTTAACCAGACAGACTTCTAGTTTCCACAGTCAACTCTGATTTTCAGAACTGGACACATTTAGCAGGGGAAACTTTGTCTCCTCCTGGTTGAAAGCACTACTGAACTTCGTCGTTTTAATAAAGGTTCAAGCAGCAAAGATTTCTCTTTAGTCTCATCTGAGTGCAGACAACCTGAACTTTCAGTCTGAACACCTCACTGTTATCCTGCTAGCTCCAGCTATTCGCTGCTAGTCACAGCCACTCACCTTTTGTATGTGTGGAGCTGCAAAGTAACCAGGCAGATACACAAGTTATTGACGTTCGAGAGGAGGTGAGAGGCATACATCTCTGCTAACTCCACAAGCAGCTGGCAAAACTTGGAGATACACTCATGAAAGAAAAAATTAATTCAGAATAAGACAGTATGCATCTGTACTTGGATAACTCCTGGTAATTACCCATCCTTCAGTCAGTGTAGGTAAATCCAATGCACATGAGAAGAGAATTAGTCTCGCTTGCTATCCTATCCCATTTCTTACTGCTTGATTTCGATATGACTGAACTGCAATTAACCTCATTCAGTGAGACCATATTATTATCTCCGCTCACTATGTAAACTTTCCAGTATAAACACATATGTTGGGACTGGATAAGACAAGCTATATATTTAAACAATAAATAAATATGCCGTATTATAAAAGTGCAGCAATTCAGTTCCAGCTATTATTTTAGCAGATTTATGGCTGGTATATAGCTCTCCAAGAAGCTCTGAATTACTAATAATCCTGCGGTGATCACTTTTCACTGCCTCATGTTAAATGCACTAAAATCAAGCAAAGAAATGCCCAGGGAACAACTATCAGTTCAAACAAGTTTCCAAAATGGCTGCAATAGAGTCAACCTCTTTTGACAGATCATTCAAGACTTACTTGCACATTTCCTTGTATCTAGCTGATGAAATTCAAGATTTCTCAAACAATTGCATCCAGCACTCAGGGGACCAAGAAAAACACAGGCCTTCTTTTTCTCAGAGGATACACTGTTAATCCACAGAGATTAACATTTCAACTTCTCACTCAATATGAGACTAAGAAATAAAGCTACTTTACTTCTTAAAAGTAACTTAAAAGGGATTGGCAGGAGCTACCTAACAAGACAACGCTCAGCTGTTGCCAGGCCAGTAAAATCTACCCGAGCTCCTGTAGCATTATTGTTTATAATGTTAACACAACAAGAGAAAAAAGATACTGATTTAATTGCCTAGGCAACCTCATAGCTTTTATGACTGGTAAGGAAACAGGGTCCTTTGGACCGTAAGTTGTTCATTAAATCCAAAGGAAACAAAACAACCCAAGGCAGTGATCCTTATTCCATTTGCAACGGACCTGCAGTCACGTGCTGGATCTGTTCTTCCTCCTTCCAAATTCAAGATAACACCATGGATTTCAGAGGGCAAAGCAAATCCTTCCAACTTCCTACCAACAGAATATCATAGCTTCTAGGAAGCATCCCTACTCCTAAGGAACAGCATATACTTTTCTGCACTTTTCCTTTGTCCTGGTTCCAGCTAGGACAGGGTTAATTTTTGCAGCAGCCAGGACGGGACATAGCTAGGACCTGGAGGTCCATACTACCTCACGTCATTTTCAGGGGCTGGGGGATGGGCTCTCTTCCAGGTCAGCCTACTGCGGCAGACGGAGTGGTCAGTTATTGCTATTAAGGGGCTTCCTCATGAATCCTCTCCCTCTTTCTTGTACCCTCTGTCATTAGTATCATTGCTGTTACTGTGCATTTTCTTAAATCATTGCTGTTTCCAGCAAATTCTTCTTATCTCAACCTTTGCCCTATGTGACTCCAGTTCTCCTCTCCATCTCACCACAGGAGGAGGGGGAGAGGGAAGGTGAAGAGGTCTGTGTCGTTTGGAGGGTGTCAGTGGAGGCACTAAACTGGGGAGTACCATTCCTACACCATGATTTCCTTTTGTACATATTTCTAGATACAAGCACCAGTGAGACTCTAGATACAACCATCAGTGAGACTCAACAAGTACAACATTGAGAAGGCATCTGAGAGCATTCAACATAGCATATTCCCTTTGGAGCATCCCTATTTGGGACTGTCAGACAAGAAGGAGGATGAACTGGAACACAAGAGTCTTGGCTGCTCCAAAGCCTCAAGTTAGCATGTTGGTTTCCTTACACAATTGCTCTGCACCCCTCGGCAATTCCCCTTAGACCTCTCCACCAGTGACAAATACGTATAGCAAACCTCTGAATCCAGCAAGATGGATTAGAGATTGAATAGCTAATGCAATGGGACAAATAAGAACATCCCACTGTCTCTAGCAACACAAACATAGCAAAGCTTTCCTAAAAATCCAACTGCAAAAATACAGGAGGTATTACCAACTGAGATGAGCACGCACAGCTCTTTGGGTTCCTTTCCTGTCCTGCCTGTGTAGGAATCATAATAAAGGAAAGTGAGAATCTGAGAAGGTGCTGATGCACTGCAGCATCACATACTGACACAGGAGATGTCCCTGCCTTAATGGGACTATTGGACTGTCATGCAAGCTAGAGCAACACTGCCTCTATTTGGAGAACAGCAAAGGTACTCACCTAAAACCAGCGTTGCCTGATGTTCCCTGGTGGAATTAAGGGCATGTCTGGCACCACTGAGAATCTATCTCAATTTTCATCACAGTAAAATCAGTATGATTTACAAAAAAACAAAAAAAGAGAGCAATATCTAGAAAGTGCTGTAAATATATGCCTTAACCTGCACTGTAGATCAAGTTGAACAGCGAGGTTTTTCACTAGGCTGGTTGAAATATATGGGAAAATGTAAATTTCATTTTCACTGAACACCTAACATTTTCAGAGAGCATAAATACAAAGAGAGTCCTCTGTAAGGTAAATATTTGGGGCTCTATTGACCTTTTCACAGAAGTAACTGAATCTTTTCTGGTTTTCATTAGGGTTTCTTGTTTTTTTCCCAACCTCGCCCTAGCAAATAAACAAGAAGGATTCTTTATCTGTCTTCTGTTTCCCCTTAAATCTTCCATGTTGATAAACAGGATATTTTGAAGTGAAACAGTTTCTTCATGAAGTTCTTTCTCCCCAGCCCAAACTTTTACATAACATGCCAGGCTATAAAGGGACTCCCCAAATCTTGGTGTTTGATGAATTGGGAGGAAATCCCATGTTTCCTGCTTAATGTACTTGTGATTCAGGATGGAGTCATAAAAGCAAACAGGAAGCTGTTCTAGTGATGACTGCCTAGGGGGAAAGCTATATACAAGCATTTCTGGGTTTACTGAAAGCTGGGAAAACTGCTGGCAACTGTTGCTCACTGCTCCGACTTGCTGCACCTTACTTGTGTGTATTGTTTCTACAAGCAGAGCCAACCTCAAGGAAAAGAACTGGAACGCAACTACAGTTTGAGGCTCTCTTTTACCTTCCCCAGCTAGTTGTGCACACAGCCAGTTTTATGTTACATCCTCACACTAGAAAGATAAATTGAAATACAATAACCACAATGGATGCTCTGCAAACCTATCAAACCAACAACAATACTCAATAAATCATCTCTCCATCACAGCAGTGGACTTTGGGGTTGGAATACATGCAGATGGCCCCATTAAATTAAACACGGGAACGAAACGTGCAAAATTAAGGGGAACTTTGTTGTTCCTATTTGTTCTGCGTAAGGTTCTTTGTAACCAGTTCTCTTTTAGCATAATTTCAAAGGCTTGCTTGCAAATGATGCAAATTAAGTGTTTCTTTGAATACACTTTGCCTCCCAGAAGACTTAATAACATTTCCTTCAGACCGCCTATTGGCTAATGTTATGACGGAAAGGTCCGGGGCACCTCCTCACAAGACTGGACTTTACCGAGCACACACAATAAATCACATCAAACACCACCGTTCCTTCAGTCCTTGGAAGCAGTCAGCACTGAACTGTGCCTCAGTACAACATTGTTCTGATATGCAGAACAATGTTGGTGGAGGTTAAGGCCAAATGGAAAACCACTCTTACTCATCTCTTAGTCCTTGCTTTTAATTCTTGACTTTTACTTTAAAAGCTGCTTTATACCTCCAAGCCAAATGTGAAGCAAAGATAGCTAATGAAAATGACAGATGGTGTAATTACTACTTTATTGGCACCGGTGCCAAGATCACTGCCTGCTAGACTTGAATACCTCCACTGGGTGGCTAACAAGATGTGCACTCCACAGACTAGCACAGCCCTCTCCCCACCCTAAAGGGGGAAAGAAGGAAAGGAAATGCCATTTTTTCCTATAGGGCCATAGAGGTAGTTACATGAAGCATATTGCATAGGCAGAGCATCCATGAATACATACATTTTTTTTTCAAAGAAAGCCCGCAGTAACATGTTTTCAATGACAAACCAGCAATCTGAGCATTTGAGACTCAATGTGAGTTGAGTCCTCCTTGACTAAATCTCAGCAAACTGTTCACTACGTTGAGCGATGCAAATTTACCCAGGAATTCCCCTTTGCAACAGCAACTCGAGAATATTTTTCTGACGAGCTGCAAAAGTGATTTTTGTGCTCTCTGCAGCAAAAGTAACCAGAACTGATTCCTCAAAAGTCTGATGATGTAAAATCCAGAAAGAATCAGAAACAAACAAATATAAACATACACTATAAAACTCCAAACCAGATTGTTTAGCTGGTAGCATGACATACACGTAGCCTCACTTTTCAATGTATACTCTTTGATATTTCACTTATACACAAAACTCTAGTTGTATACCGTATAGAAATACTAAATTGTTGTCTTACTCCTGTCAACTCAGGATGTTGCTTTGGATCCTATTCAAGTGAATTGGGCAGACTGTGCCTCAAAAGATCTCTCTTTGATTTGTAAAGAAAAAAAATCAAGATATTTCCCTGAAAATGTCTAATAAATTTTCCCCTCTCCTACTGTGCAGACCATCTATGGAACTGATTTGCCTGGCCTTGGCACAGAGTTGTATTCCTGTTTTCAGATGTACTGTATTTGGAAAATTAAATTAGGAAAATCTTCTTAATTGGGTTAATGTTGTTTCCTGTTTCTGAATTTGGATGTCAGACACAAAACTAGTCCCAAAATATAATGAGTAACTGGGCTTTGAGACCATTACTGAAGAAAAATAAAGTTGTGTAGAGAATGATCCATGTAAAATGATTAAGTGCAAACATGCACATGTGGAAATGTCTGACATTCTCACCGTACAGAGGAATAGATGACACTGACAGTAATGCTGAAGAGCCATCAGGAGGCTGTATGCAATCTATATACTTTTTCCATAACTGTTGCAACCAGCTGCTAGAGCCTGGAGCCAGAGGAAGAAGAGCCCAGGGAGGAATCCCTCTTCTATGGACAGATCCATCAATTTAATTTTAACCCTGCTTAAACTGCACCTCAGTCAGCAAAGGAAACCTGGTGGCTGCTTTGCTTTCAGCAAAGAGTACTGCAGTACTATAATGCTACTCAGGACCAGGATGGGCTGCCACATCCAGCTCAGACTTGTCAACATCACTAAAATCTGCCACAGTACATCGCTTTAAAACAGATTAATGTTTCCAAGGGCCTTATCCATTCACAATGAAATACTACTTGGCTCTTGCTTGATTAATACAAATACTATTACACCCACATGATCACATACAAGGGATCCACTGATGCATCAAGATAATTAAGCCTTTTCCCCGCCTTTTTTTTTTAACAAAATGTGTTTAGGTATTTAATTTGGAAATGCATCCCCAAAAGGTTAGTACATTCACGTTACATTTCACTTTTTCCACACTAAGCATTTTCAAACTGCTGCTGTTGCTAATACAGATCATGCTGGGGCAAGACAAATATCTGCACATATGGCTCTTTTACAGTTTTCTTTTTAAATTATCACTTTGATTTAATTAGGTTTGAGGGGTTAAGCATAAAAAATGCACTCTTTTATTGTAAAGGAAGAAATGAAACACAATCTCATTAATGTGTAGTCCCTTTTAACTTTTGTATCCATTTTTTACACCATCACTATTAACCCCAACTGCTGTCTGGACCATGCTTTCTTGCCACAGATAGATAGTCTGACCCTCTCTTCCCTCCCACCCACACATCAAAAAGGTGGGAGCTACAGGGTAAGAGGATAACACTTAGGGAGCTGGGGCAGGGGGGTCTGAGAAACTAGTGGGGAATCATGACAGCTGAAACTCAGTCTCTGCTGATTGAAGAGCCAAGGAAAAAGTTCCCCTCATGGCGATGGCACTGAAATGCTGGGCAGGGGCATAGTTTGGGACATTTAAATTTTCATTCTGATGTAGCTTGTCATAGAGGCATAATGAATGCAGTGAAGGCAAAATCAGAGTTGATTCTGCCTTGATAATCACTCTGGCCCCATTTCACACCAGCTTGAGAATTAAGGGCTGTCTCTATCATTGTGGCCATTTCCTGTTCTCTCCTGATAACGGTGGAAAAATACTTAGACAGCTTCAGATAAGAAGATAAGAAATACTAATGAAACAAAAAGTGTATTTAGGTCTGCTGAGAAGCTCACAGGAAGACGCTGAGATGCAGTGATATGACTCTGCCAGGGAGTGCAGGGAGCTGCTCCACTGACTACTCAAGTCAATAAATTTATTTTCCATTCAGCAATGGAAGAAAGAAAGAAAGCTGAAGTCCCAGCAATGCTCACAGCCTTCTCAGCCTGCTTCAAAAGCTAAGGGTAGTTGGGGAATAGAGATGAAACATACATGATTTTGAAACATTTAACATGATTACCATACATGATTTTGAAACATTTAACATCTCTTAGAGGGAAACCTTTGCCCAGTACTATATGATGAGGAAACTTCCTGAAGAGGGCATAGTTAAACTGTTGATTCATTGCCTCACTGAAGCACCATATACACATACATGAAGATCCCCACCACACACACCAAATTAAAAAATCCCTCAGCCCCGGGAAAAACGCCAAAACCAGGTCTGTACTCAAATTCTGCGCCTGGCCCTAGCAAATAGGAAATAAAAGTATACATGAAAAAACAAGACCAAGACAAATAGCTATATTCCACTAACACTCCCTGTATTTTCCACTCTGTTGTGGAAGTTTACCAACACACTGCACACCAAGAAGCGCTCCTGATGAGCTCTCTGTCCCTCTCAGGGTAGGTTAGTACACCTGTGTCCTGTGACAGGTCACACACACGTGTCACCCTTGGCAGCATAGGCACAGGGGGCCTGGCTCCTCTTCCCTCACAGCACTTCTGTCACATAGTGTTGTGTTACGGTGGGTAAGTGTGGAAAGGAGAAACCATCCAAGAGTGTGAGATATGCCCTGTGGCACTGAGATGCGTGCTCTGAAACAGCCAAACAGAGGGGGGTCCTCTCCTCCCCACTCAGGCCATCTGTCATGTGAACCTCAGTGTCCCGCCAGCAGAGCAGCAGGCTCCTTTCTGCTCCAGGTCCAGCTACCTGAGATCTTCTTCAACATCCCCCATCTACACAGACTGATATGTAACCACTGTCAGCTAGGTCCACATGCATTAAAACCTTTGAATACAAAACATCAAACCTGTCCTATCTCAAACATGAAATCAACCAGTATGTAAGGAAACAGTAAGACACAGGTGACACGTGGAATGATGCATAGATTTTTGCATTCTTGTTCTCTGATATCCCCTTTTCATGACCAGGTTTCTGATCTTCCTGTGAGATAAATGCCCAGTATATGCAAGGGGACGTGGCTCTGAGGATGAAGTATCACCAGGATTAGCTCTGTTGCATGTACAGACATGATCTTCAGTGCATCCAGCCCACCAGCAGCAAGCCTACAGCTCCTGAAAGCCTGCCAGGGGCACTGGTAGTCAGAGAACAAGCATTGCTCTCCGGTTAGAAAGGCCACAGAGGAGTGCACTTTGTAATGGCTGTGTAAGAGCACAGAGTCAGATCTGTGCAGTTCTCACAAGTGCCTCTCCACAGAAAGCCAAGCATTCTCACATTTGCATTATGCTAGCAAGTCCAAATCAAAACTCCGGTGCATATTACTTCTTGGTTACATACACAGGGAAAAAAACCCAACAAAAAAACCCGTTTCTAAAATTCCTTCTCTGTCTCTCTCGGATTTCCAAGTGCATTAGCGAACCCGCACATCCTTGCTATATGCAGCTCTGCCCACACATAGCAACAACCTTTCTCTCTCTTCTCAGTGGTCCACAAAAGCAACACATTTCCACTCCCAGGTCTAACTCCTGGGAAGAAGAAAAGCACCGAGAAAGTTTGTCCAGCATCAGCTCGCAGGAGAAAAAGCCTCCTGCTGTGGCTGTCTGCGGGATGGGCGCCACACTGAGCCAGGGCTCTTTGTGATGCTCTCAAACATCCCAAAACACGCACTGAGAAGCAGGACACTGTCACTTGGAAAGAGAAATTTATACACGGGTTATAGGGAAAGTAGATACAGATGTACTCCAGAATTCCCGACATGGGAGGGGAAACAAAATCCCAAAACATAAACACAAGAAAGACGGTAACTCCCTTCGGGTGTATCATGTTCTAGGCAGGAAGAAGGGTGTGGGGGGCTATGTAGGGTTCAAGAACGACCGTCAACTGCAGAACCCAGGGCACGGCTGCACCGCTGCAGGGACACCCGCCCGGCACCTGCCTTTCCCTCCCACCCACCTTGCCAGCCCGGCGCCGCTCTCCCGCCCCACAGCTCTGTCGGCGCGGCTCCTTCAGCCCAAACTTCCCCCTCCGGCTCCATGCCCCACTTGAGGACGGAGTGCAGGGAAACGCCTGTCCCGGCCAGTCTTAGCACCGACAGACCCGAGTCGGCCGATGCGACCGGACCCCGCCGGGGGCCGTGCATGCGGGGGAATGCACTGTTTGCACATACAAACACAGAAAAAATTAGTCATGGGATAAATTCGCATTTCTAGCCTACACCTGGAGGACGCCCGAACCACTCTTCATCCATCCATCCATCCATCCATCCATCCATCCATCCATCCATCCATCCATCCATCCATCCAATCGCCTTACCTTGCGTCGCGGAGCCGGGGCGGCTGGCCCCCAGGACAGCCAGGGCAGGGAGCNCTGTGGAGAGGGGGCTGCGCCGGCCGCCTGCGATAAAATGCAAGCTGGAGCGAGGAGTAGACCCAGAGGGAAGGGGGCGGGGGAGGCTGGGAGCCACCCGCTGCAGAACCGGCCCCCTTTTGCCTCCCCCGCCCGCGCCCCCTGCGCGCACACCCGCGGGCACACTCGCACGCGGATGCGGGTGCACACACGTGCGCGCCCCACACGCACAAATACACGCTCACACCCCCAGCCCGCCCGGGCACCGCAGCCGGGAGCAGGCGCGGGAGCCAGGGCTGCGCTGCGCTGCCCGGACCCCGCTACACTGGCTCTGTCGTCCCACGCTATCCCCGTGGGCCTGGCACCGCCACACACACTCCTACAGGGCTCTGGGCAACCAGGGCCATCTTTAGGGAGCCATAAAATGCAGGGTGGGGGAGCCCTGTGGCGGCCGGGTGACACCCGTCTGCTCCCACAAGCAGGAAGGTAAAGGGCAGGGGGACAGAGAGCGCCAGGAAAGGTGTTGAAGAACCCACAAACCCTGAGAAACATCTCCCTGTTTTCTTCCAGGGCCTCTCTTTTATGGCTGGGGTTGTTCCTTTCCATGCCTTACTCTTCCACCCCCAAAAAGCTGTCTCCTGGCCTCTGCCTTCACCACGGGCTCACCAAATCTCACTCAGCGGAATAGCTGTGTTTGCATTTCAGGTTCGCCACTCAACCAGGGCTCGATTTGTTTTAATGTTGCTTTCTAGTGCTTCAGATTTTTACTTGAGAGGTTTTTTCTGGGTTTTTTGGTTGCTTGGTTTGGGGTTTTTGCTTTTTCTTCGGGGGGGGGTGGGGGTTGGGGCTTTGTTGGTAATTTTATGTTTGTTCTTTTTTTTGAGGAGTTCGGTCAGTTGTGGGGTTTTTTTGTTGTTTGNGTGCCGCCTCTGCCGGCCCCGTCCCACCGCCGGGCGCGGAGTCCCCGCGGGGCGCTCAGAGTATGCGGGGGACGGCGGGGCGAGGGGCTGCGCTCGAACCGGGGGGACAGGGGCGCTGCATGGCCCCACGGAGGGGCGCGGAGNCTCTTTGCATAGCCAAGCCAGGCTGTCAGCAGCCATGACCAGACCCAGCATTTCACACCCTAGATGTGCCAATGGCAGGGGCTGTGGTCCCACAACCTTCCCCACACCATGGTACTCTAGGGAACGTCGCGTTTTCTAGCCCAGAAGTTCCCTCAAGCAGGGCGGCGTGCGAGGCAAGGAGCGCTCTTTTCCTCGGAGGCGCGGCCGAGATTTTCTCTGTCACTCTGGCTTTGCCTTCCCCTCCCCCGCCCCTTGCACACGGGAAAACAGTTACAGCCGTGCTGATGCTGCAGGAGGGTTTCCCGGGAGCCACAGGAGCTGCCTGCCTCCACGGAGCCGCTGTCCTACCTGCCCCCTGACTTCAATGCCCTTCTCAGGGAGCTACCCATCTCAGGATCTGAAGGGCAGCATTTTTTTTTTCTCCTCCACACCATCAGACACAAAGGTGCAGCGTAATGGGAAAGCAACTTTTTTTTTTTTTTTTGTACGGGTACAGAGCAAGAAAAAAGGGGCAACTTTTGTTCAAAGCAGTGTGCCTGGGCATTTCTGGAAGGTGCCCCAAGGACGCTGTGTTTAAAGCCCAACAGGCTGATTTACCCAGTAACTCTTAGCAGTATTCTCCAAGTGGAGCACTCCACCTCTCCATCTCCTGGCTGTACACTACGTATTTTAAGGGGGTAAGTCCCATCAGCTTCAAACAATACTGCATAGTTTAGGAAATATTAAGGCTCCACCAAAATCCATGAGTTAAGTCCTCAGGTCATGTAAGTGGTGAAAAGGAAACTCTTAACTTGTAACCACATTCAAAGGAGAATCTGAGTCCTGAACAAGAGCTTTTTTGGATTGCAGGCGCTCCCCACAGTGATCCCTTACTTCATGCTCCCTGGCCTTATGGCTCAGGTTGGCAGTCAACAGAACGGTTCCTCACGTATGGTATCTATTTGCGAGCTTTGCTGTAACTTTAAGTTGGGAGCATCTGTCTTTTTTAGGTACTTGCTGTTTCCCCTGTGCTAGTGAAAACTTCAGAGGCAGGAAGAGATGTCACACATGGAAGATGTATTTGTTGCAGCACCAGCTGATGGGCATATCTATTGCCACAAGGGACGGGAGAGGGAGGGCTTGCTTCACCATTAATCACAGTTAATTTATTTTTGATGTTTTGGAGCTTCCCAGGAGTAATACCTATAGTTCCAACCTTAGTTTCTAGTTAGTAGCTCAGTGACCTCATTAAATAGGTCTATCCCAATTTCAAGATGATGTCCCTGCAGCCCTACCTGGGGATTCTTGGTGGCTGCCAACCTGTCAGCCTCTCTGCCCTGGAGTAGGTACAAGGGGAAGCATTGCTGCTTCAGAGCTGTGACAGAAGGGATGGCACAGGGACCAGAAGCTCTCAGGTTCGGAGAGGACAGAAAATCTTTTGCAGCATTCAAAGTATGGTGGACAATGGAGGAACAAAGGTACTGCAGCCTGTGGTGTTCCATAATCACTTTTCTGCCAGAAGTGGATATACCTTGACCTGAAGAAGATGGTTCAAGTGCCAGCAACAAATAACAAGAAAGGGGGCTTCTCTGGAAAACATGCTTTCAAATCTTTCTATGCTCCATTGTGCATAAGGAAGGGCATCCAAGGATGCACCATGTGTCTGCATCACTGAGCTTTCTCAGAGATCCAGTACACTCTGACAAACGACGCTTGTGCCTGGGCCATCCCTGACTCCACTGCGCTGGATTTTGCCTATCCAGAAGCAAGTCTGTCCAAGAGCTCTTTATTTTATTTCCTGTGAGATAAACAGAATTATTATCCTAGCTTAATAAATTTCAGAATTGACACTGGAGTTAAAGAACTGAGATAATTCAGGGATTTGGGATTAGATCACCCAAAAGTGATGGGATTTTTTTTTTCCCTGATAGAAGCTGGCTGGGAAGTCATTTCCCAGCTGTTTGAAAAGTTTGTGACTTAAAAGTGCACATTATGAAAGTGTATCTTTTTGTCACCTTTAATATCCTCAAAAATCATTGCTTACCCTTTATAAACTCATCTGAAGCAAATATCAATCTCCAATTTTCATACTTGGACAGGAATATCAAGTGTCAAAGAGTTTGCATTGGAAAGTGGCTTTCGTAGCTTAACAGGTGTCACCTTAGCTAGTTTTTCAGGTAATTCGAAGAAATCACAACTCCAAATTGGATATCCACAGTAAATGACTATAAAATCTAGGGTAACATTCAAAAAGTTTGTGTGTAACTTGTGTAGTAGTGAATGTGACTTTTATTGCCCAAGCAATAAAATCTGGAGTTGCAAAACAATCAATTAGAAGGTATATTGGATATGAAAAGTCCTATCAGCTTTCATAATTAGTATTGTGAATGGCAGTACAGGTAGCAGATTTTTCTCTAGATGTTTTTTAGGATCCTCTACATTTAAAATTATTTATACAAATCTTAATCTAATTACAGAACCCTAAGGAAATTTATATTTGCTTTTGTTATGGTGGCACTGCTCAGGACCACATTGCAGCAAGCTCTGTGCTAAAACAATGAATCAGAGAATCAATTAGGTTGGAAAGACCTCTGAGATCATTGAGCAAATCCTTGACTAATCACCACCTTGTTAGCTAGACCATGTCACTAAGTGCCACATCTAGTCACATCTTGAACACCCCAAAGGATGGTAACTCCATCACCTCCCTGGGCAGTCTTGTCCAATGCTTGACAACCCTTTCCATGGAGAAATTCCTCCTAATGTCCAACCTGAACCTCCCCTAGCACAGCCTGAGGCTATGTCCTCTTGTCCTGTTGCTAGTTGTCTAGGAGAAGAGGCCAATCCCACCAATGAAGTAGTATTCATCAATAAAGGACTGATATTAAAAACAGTTCCAGAGGGCAAAATCAGGTAAGATCTGCATCAAACTTTTTGAATCATCCCATTATTCATCTGAAAGGAAAACACATACATCTGCCATGTCTGAGGGAATTAGGTGTCTCTTGCAGAGAGATGAATTAGAAAATTTGGAGATCTGGTTTTTCTAGTGTCATGTTACCCAAGAGTCACAATCTTTATTGTTATCCCAGAACATTTGCTTCCAAAACAGTGGTTTAAATGACAGTTAATTATGGAGAGTTTTCAGGAATAACTTAGGTTCAAAAGGATATAACAGTTTCTTAATCTATTCCTCTACATCAAACCAGATCCAATCAGACACAAATGGTAAGAACTGGTTTCAATCAGTTCAAAACAGCTTAAACCAAGTGAAACTCAGTCCAACCAGTTCTAACCAGTTCCAACTGTTTAAAAATGGACCCAAACTTGTTGAACTGAATCAAGCCAGTTCAAATGCTTTGCAGCTGATTCAAACTGGATCAAACTGCTTCAAAGTGATCTAAACTGGTTCAGAGCGGTTCTGACTGGTTCAAAGCTGTTTAAATTGAATCAAACCAGATTAAGCCAGTTCAAACAAAATCAAAGTGGTTCTAAACCCTTTGGTTCAGTCTAAGCTGTATCAGACTTGTTCCAATCAGTTCAAATGTCCTGACGCTCATTGCAAAAAATTGCAGAATTTGATGAATGACTTTTCAGCAGAGGCCGTAGAGTTCCCTGTGTCACTTGAGACTTCACCAATGCTGGTCTGAATGAGAAGAATCTGTTCTGTGCATTGAGAATTACAACTAAGATTCATTAACCCATCCTCTCACTGAGCATTGTGTTCTTTGGCAGATACTGTCACCTCTGTCAGACTAACCTGAGGACTCATTTGCTACACAAACATCAGTAAGGGATGCAGATTCAGGTTACATGTCAGGTGCTCTCGGCTACTGAGATACAGCTAGAGCAGCACAGTGTATCTGAGGGAGGGCTGTATTTTTCATGCTCCTTCGCAAGCTGTTTGCAGTTCTAGGTAGCATGTGGCATACACACCTGCTTTTGGCTGTGCCATTTCCTCAGGCTCAGTCATGCTGCTCTTATTTTATGGCAGAGCCTAGCACCATGCAATCCAAAAAGCAGGTGTGTGGCAAACCTCTCACTTCACTGACATATATATCCCAAGCCATCAAGTACTGCTGTTTTCTCTCACAGTTTGGATAGGCACTCTGTGCCTAGATATTTTCTCTGTGTTTAGATGTGTCTTCTGTGGCTGCCATGTGTGATACTGTGCACCAAGAAATGAAACTACCCTTCTGCTATCTTACAGTTCAAGAGCAACAAAACATCATTTCCAGTAAAAACTTGTGAGCATTTTTTTTCACATTGTGAATGGCTGTTTGCGGTGGAACTGTGGTCTGAGGAAAATTTCTTTCGTATCTCCTGAAGTCTAATAAAACAACTGCTTGTGTTTCAGCTTCCAAAATCACTGGTTTTTCTGCTTATTTATGCAACCAAATCTTCCAAATGTCATCCCTTAGTTATGAATTATAGTAGTGTGCTGAATTTTCAGTCTTGACATCATATTAGCAAGTCCGTGGGTCAGCACATATGTTAATTGTACTCACTTAAGCAGTGTAAACAGTGTTTCTTTTCATAACAACCATTACTCCAGAACTGTGTTGGATCACCTGGGGAACCATAAGATGTCCTGCTCCTGATACCTTTTGAAGTGCACAGCTCCTGTTTGCTTAAATAAATTAACAACAATTAACAACTCTGTTGTCCTCACAATTCTTTTGAACAGTTTGGATTTTCATAATATCTGAAGAGGACTTGAACTAAGGTAATTATACCAAAACCAGGGCCAAATTCTGTCCCTGTATGCATGCTGGATACTGTGCATAATCACAGAATCAATTAGGCTGGAAAAGACCTCTGAGATCATAAAGTCCAATCTATGACCCAACATCCTGTTGTAATTTCTGCAAGAGGATGGTGCAATTTGAGCTCAGGACTTGTACATCTAGGGAATAAGTGTTAAAAATTAAACGGTGTTTAAGTTTCACTTTCAGTAGTCAGGGGCATCATATTTTTAAATGGGAATGGGACTTAGGCTCCTTACCCATTTTTGAAATCTGTGTCCTTCAGCTACAGCCAAAATAACGCAGCCAAAGGGCTTTTTCTTTCATGTGAATTGTCTGTAAACAGATCACTAATTTCTTATTTATTTATTCTCTCTTCACATTTGTTTAGTGAATATTTTCTCTGCACAGTTCCCGAGCAGTAGCTCATTCATGCACAATTCATCGTGAGCATTTGAAGTTCAGCATTCAAACTATTTTCCCTATTCCAGCTTCATGATGCTACACGAAAACATTTCCGATTTACAAATATTCTGTAACAAACCCCCAAATAAGTAAACGCGTGATCATTTTAGTCTCTATCTTCCTGGAAATTCACTGCAGAAATACAAAAGGTGAGACCTACTGTCGCTTCGTGTTTGGTGGGACCCTCGCCGTTTGCGGAGGCAGCTCCGGTGGCGACAGCGGCTGAGCGCGGGCGGTGGCTCCCAGCAGAGGGCGCTGTGAGACATCGATGAGTCAGGAATGGTTTAGGATAGGCATTTTGTCCGAGAGCAAACCTCTTTCAGGCCTGTCCCTAATAGCTGCATCATCCTACATCAGATTTCCTCGGTCTCCGGCTTCAGTGGAGGTGAAGGACTCGAATAACTTGAAACATTTGTGTCTGATGCACAACAGTGCTATGTCCACACCGTCCAGCCCCCCCCCACCCCCTGCCCCCCATTCCCTGTTTATTTTTTGTGGCATTGTAACTACGTATCTACCTTTAAGTTGAATATTAATGTGGCTGATGGGGGTCGGTCTCTGTGCAAGGATCATCATATTCCACTGAAGTTGGTTTCCTTTTTTATTTACCAAGAACTAATTTCTGATTGCCAAGTTCAGGGTATGATGTCTCCAAATTTCTTTACCAGTGTCACAAGAATCCTCTTTCCAATGTCTCAGTACTACCTTGCTGCCTGCCTCTGCCTTTGTGTTTTCTACCATGAGATAATAACTATTGCTTTTGGGATATTTGTTTCAAATTCCCTCTGTAGGTGTGTGTGCTGGGTTGCTTTTACTCTGTATTATTTACAGATTCTCTTCCCTGATACATTTTGCAGAAAGTGACATTAGAAAGAACTATAATTACAGGATTTATTAAACCACTTCTTTAGGGAGGGTTGTCATGAAGAAAGAAATATTAAAGAAGAGTAAGAAAACTCTGTGGCAAAATATGTTTATGAAGATGCAGGTTCTACAAATAACTACATTCTCCAAGAGAATTAACTGTTATTGTAGTATTTTGGTGTTCTACAATAACAGCAAACTTACACACAGACCTTTGTAACATTCGTCTTCTAGATTAAAGAAATGCATAATTTTAATTTTTACAGATTTATTTTATAGTTCATATAGCATGAACATTTGCATATCACAAATATAGTGTATTTGCAATCTCAAACATGAACTATTCTGTAAAAACATACCACATTAAGAAAACTGTGGGAGTTTGAGTCAATGGCAATGGCCCCAGCCTTCCCATTTACAACTACCTTGTGAGGAAAACCAGCTACAACAAAACCAGAGACTTACTTTGTGTATTTGGCTTTTTTTCCCCTTGTTCATTTTGAATTTTGACAAACTACGCTGTTGTACACTGGGTTTGAAATACAACTCTCCCCATTAGATGCTTTACTGCAACTTCCTAGAATGCATTTACTCCTGCCAAAGTGTAACCAAATAACCTTTTCTTTACTTCCCTATGAAAGAAGCTTTCATAGGGAAGTAAATTTCTGAGAACTGTGTGACAGTAGAAGGAAATGTGTTGCAGTTGCCTATAGTGGAAGCCTGGTTGTGTTTTCCGTCTTTTTAGTCCTGGCCTCTTGGTGGCAGGGCAATTAGAGCTCAAATATACAGGGAAAAGTTATCCCAGTAGAGTAATCAAAGCAAACGTTATGTAGAATTTGATTGCTCCAACAAGAATAAAGTCTTTGTTAACTGAAGTAGCATTATTGATTCAAATGAGACGATGTATTTATTCTGTTTTGTGAAGTGCTCCAAGCGGTGCACGCATTTAATGCTTATGAACTCAGAGATGAAGAACTAGAAAAGTTGTGTGTCAAGCTGTAGAAGAGAAACTATATAATTTCCAGAATGTTTATTCTAATGTTCTTCTTAAAAGGCAGTTTTACTTGTAGTTATCATTGACATCTTATAAAAGACTCTAATGTTCCACAAACAGCATGATTTGTTTAAGTCACATAATTAACAACATTCTTGACTGTTTAGCAATAATTAGTTTATTTTCATAGAAATACTCTGTTTCATCTATCTGTACAGAGGTTGAAAAATTATAGAATAACAAAAATGTTCAGTCTCAAGGCTGAAGATGAAAACTTTATGAAAATAAAAATCACTCACAATGACAACATGTGATCCTGTCTTAAGTATGACCTCCAGCTCCTTAAAGCTCATGCTATTCAATTATGTGATTTGTGTTACTACAGTAGTTCAAATTTACAGCCTTAAGGTTTGTTTCTGAAAACATTATTAGAAATTCAGCATTGCACTTCCTCATGTGCAAGACAGATAACATCAAGAAAAACATGAAAAATAAAGAGAAGACTCCCCTTGCTTCTGAAGTCTAACCAGGATAACGTGTGTTACTCACAACACAATGAAGTTTTGTCTCTACAAGATGTCGTTATTCTAGTTCTGCTCTTATTTCAAATGAAATTCTGCAGAGATTTAGAGAAACCAGCTCAGGCCCTTTGGGAATAAGTCCTCTATGGGAAAAACTTAGTGGTCTTTCACCTGTAAAACTCTACTGTAAAGATAAAAAGTGACCACCTTTTTTGGCCAGGGAGCATTGAATGTTATCTACAGCTGTCTAGTTTATTGCCACTTCAGCTCGAGACCTACTTTTTTTATTCATTTTTTCTCTTATAAGAAACATTTTGAAAGGTAATATCAAATAAATGGACCCGTGACTGTGGCCCAACAATGCTTCTGTTATTAGATGTCTCAGTTGTTCTGTGTTTGAGGATGATTAAAGCATCTTAAACAGAGTTTCTGGGTTCATTTCATTCCATGTGCATACATAAATTAGTTGATGGTAATCTATTAATAAAAACCTAATATCCTATATTATTCTCTATAAAATGTTGCAGATTTTTTCTCTTTTTTTTTTTTTTTAACTGGAACTATTCACCCTTTCTTCAAGAGTCTGAAAAAATATAGATTACAATGCTGGCTTGATAATGGCCAGGACTTTTTCTTCCTGTGAGTAACATGAACTCTAAGATGAGAAATGATACTTTAACTTTGTAACTAACATATTGGTCATTATTTAGTCTTGAGATTATTAAAACTAGTTCTGAAATGTGGAACAAGTACTTATCACAGAAAAAATAAGATATGGTAAACTCCATTTTCTTGGTCTCAACAAAGCAGTACTAGTGATCATGTTACCTGCAAGATTAACATTCCCTAAAAGCTCCTCCTTCTCCAGACCACAGGAGATAAAAAATGGAAGAACTTGATTTTGACAAGGTTAGACCATAACAGATCTGTCTGGGGACTCATCGATTTCTCTGTTGTTAAATTGTTCCAAGTAGCAGCAATGCCAGATCACTTAATGATCCCTTTGAAAGGCAAGTTTTAATGATCAAGCAACCAGGATAGAAGGCACAGGATGGAAGAGAGTAGACATGGGAGGGGGACAAGACAAAATATTACCAGACAGTCTCGACATTCACAGGGAGAAGCAGTAAGTGCATTAATTATTTGAGATAATGCTTTTTGTCTGCTCTACCTGCTCTCAAAGAAGAGGAAGGCATAAATTGGAACTGAGAAAGAGTAGCATTTTGGAGGCTGACTTTTTATCCTTTCAATTTTTAGCAAATAAGGAAGATTTGGTTACATTAGAAGAAAAATGAGGAAACTGTCACAGTTTACAAGGATGAGCATGTGGGAGGACTGCAGGGGACAGAACACTGTAAAAGTAATAGGACATAATATATAAGCAGCTAGATCCTGTTTCTTCAAAGAATCAAATAAACAATATGATTGTAAGTAGGACAAGATTCACAGTTACAAGCCAAAAAAAGATTTCATGATTCTTGTTCCTCTCCACACCTCTAACATTGCAGGGAATGTCAAAATCCTTCCAGGAGCATAGAACATCTTTAGCCATTTCTCTTTTTTTTTCTTTTTTTTTCCCCTCTTTTTTTTTTTTCCCTTCCCAAAAGAAATTTATTTTTCACTTAAATTTTTTTACTCCACATATGCTTTCCATTTTTCTCTACAAGAAAGATCATTCTCACAGTGAGAGAGCAATATGTTCCTGTTCTACTTTATGCTCCCCAAAGGGAAGGCCATCAGCTGAGCACAGCAGCCAGTGACATTGTCATGGCAGACTGAAAATCCACAAAGATCTTAGAGGTTTAGATTTAGGTGCTGTTCAAACATGTCTTAAGAGTGCAGCCTTTGGTGAGGAGCCACAGCAGTTCCTTACTCATTGTCCTTTCCACAATGCTGCAGTGGTTTGCACAGCACGATGTGCTGTAGGCTGGGCTCCCTTTGAGTGTGTGGTGGAAGGTAACACTGTGACTTTATCCATCTATCCAGATCTGTGTGCATGGTGGAGTTCTTAGAAAAAAAACAACAACAAACAACAAAAAGGGAGTTCAGAGGGTAGTTTTACCTCATTTTGGCATGGGTCCAGGCTTTTTGTTGCCCTTTTAAGGACATTCATCTGCCCCAGGAGTACCATGTGTCCTTAATGTTTACCAGAGAATTAAGATCACCAGTGATAGTGGTCTTGGGATCAAGAGGCATGTCTACATTCAATACTGTGTTTACACTCCTAGCTGGTTTTCCCAGAATTAGAACACATATCAACAATTCCATAATGTATGAGTAAGATCTGTTTATTCCTTACCACAACTTCAGCATTCATCATTTATCCTCCAAATCACCAGAAAAACTCGGTGCTGTGGAAAAGTACTAAAATGTTTAGTGTTTTAGAGCAGGATCAGGCTCAGACCTAGTCCAGATTTAACAACACTGTTTTGCACAGGGATATTACACTGTATTACAGCTCTCAGCTCCAACATAAATGAGTTTTTGAGCCTTCCATTCTGCTGTGCCTTGTTTTCAACTAGCAGTTTTGGAGAACAGATTTTTAGAGACATTCATATGTAACCACATGTAAATTTTTGGGAACAGAAGATCATTTATGTACCAATTTTTGCCCAAATAGTAGAAAATTTTGCAGTGCTGTAGAAAGCTCCAAGGCTAAAGCTAATGGAGTTTTTTTGGGTATCAGTCTGGTGTCATGTCTGCTGATGAGTGGCATAATTAAGAATTGTGTCTGTCTTGGGATTATCATAGGAGGAAGAAGATATTTTTAGATCACTGCATCTAGTGGATTCATTTGGAAGCACTGATTAAATAGACCCAACTGGTGGCAGAACTAGAAGCTGAGCTGCCCTTTTTTTATGTCTTCTATGAAGTATTAGTATAAAGCGAAGGTGAATGGTATTAAAAAACATAAACTGGAAGGGAAAATAATAGAACTACTACTTGTCTAGAGTTGCCTAAAATCCTCAAAAACATGGAAAGTTTTCCATGCTTTGTCTGCTACTGGTTTCCTGAGAAGTTCCACAGATACCACTTAGAGAG
Source organism: Pitta sordida (assembly GCA_013390025.1). Taxonomy (NCBI): domain Eukaryota; kingdom Metazoa; phylum Chordata; class Aves; order Passeriformes; family Pittidae; genus Pitta; species Pitta sordida. The sequence goes on from WEKX01006761.1 coordinate 444,442, forward strand.
ATAACTCTTTTCATAGCTACTGAAGTGTTATAATTACTTTTTTAGCTACTAAACATTGCATGTTCATTACCAGATTGCCCCTGCAACTACACAGCCATTGCTGCAAGCCACTATGGGGAGGTGTGTTTCTTGAAACTCAAGGTCACAACACTCAGTATGGTTTTCACCTCTTAGTATAACACTTTTCATCTGGACTACCTAGCTCCTTGTGGTTTTTAACCCAGCTGATCTGCAAATAGAGATGCTGTTTTCCCCACATACAGTATTTATGTTCTTCCACACTTAACCTCAATAGAATTAGTGCTGAAGGTGAACATTAAACCAAAGAATGATTCCTTTAATTATATCTGCTACTGACACAAGTGTTCTTTATATCCAGAATCTTCTGCCAGTACTCTTATGAACTACCATGTACCTCTGGCAGGAAGGCAAGTGTTCACAAGCTTAAGGAATTCCATATTCATTTTATTAATGGTAATTCTGTTACTTGTGCACTCTGAGGTTGCTGCTGGAGCAAGGACTGGTTTGGCTGATGGTTTCTGCACACAGAGCATGCATCCAAGAGGGATTCTCCAGGGAACTGAAAAATGAGCCATTACCCTTACATCCACTTAAGAAGAAAACAAAACAAAAGAACCCTCCAAAACTTAATACAACAATATAAAGTGTGGTTCAGCCTGGATAACAACAGAAAAGTTTGCTGTACCTTGACTATTTGTAAATGGCTTGCAGTCTTTTCTCAGACATTTCTACATATATGTTCCTCATGTGTTGTGTATCTTTCTTGGTCTGTCCCTCTGACATGCACAGTCCTCAGCATAATCTCAGGGTTTTTTTTCAGGAAGGTGTGGTGAGAACAGGTTGTCATTCTTGTGGAGATATTCACTCTCTTGCCGTACCATAGCTCCGCTGGCTCAAGGAAGGCAGGCAGCTGGGAGCTCCTTGGTCAGTGTAAGTACTCACCATCAGTAAACACACCCATGTCTCACTCTCTCAGTGTGAAGAAAATGTGTTGCCTATCAATACTGCTCTATCCCAACTCCCTCTCTCTATTCACAGCTCTCTTCCAATCTTTTCTCAGACACTTTGGCAGCTGTCATAGACTGAGAAACACTGACTTAAGAGGACTGCTGGTTAACCACACTGCAGAGACCTGCAATCTAGCAATTGATGGCAAAGGAAACTACCCAGTTCAGCAAATCCCAACATGCATGGAAAATCCTGGCAGTTTATTTTCACATAGATACAGAGTAATATCTGATGAACATGTGTGAAATATCTCTGGGGTAAGTCCTATTTCTGTTAGGGAGGAGCTTGCACAAAAACGCTTGCCATAGTTTCAACCAAAACTGTGCAAGTTGCCTATGGAGAAAGCTAAGGGGCAGAAGTACTTGTTACTTGTAAAGTGCCAATAGGCATGACACAAAGAGGAATAAAAATATAAAGAGTTTGAGAACTAGATGATGAACATTTTTGGCCTAAAGCCACAAGATACTTTGCTTCTGGATTCTGCAGGCCATGCTTGGTCTGAATGTGTCTTAGCTGGATGTTAAACTGAAGTCATTTATCCCCTAGAAATCACTGAAAGAAAGGTTGGAAGTTGATCTCACGGCCTGAAGGAGGGATAAGTTAGCCCATGTCTCAAGCACACTGTTAGCAATGACAGTTAAAATCTAATTCTAATTAGCAGCACTGGATGCTACTCTAAATAAACAACAATGTGCAGATTTGTGGTGCAGATTCTTAGCTGCAGACGTAGGCAAGTCGTAGACAATGTGCTAGTTAATCACTGCTGAACAGCAAATGGACTAGATTGTAAATACACAAAACACACACTGAAGATTTCTTTTGCAAGATGAATTATTGTCAAATCAGATATTAAGGCTGATGTTGAGGCCGGGGCAGCCTCTCTAGGCTTTAGTGTCTGGTTCAATTTCTGGTTAATTAGGGCTGAGAAGTTGGACAGTTTTCAGCTCTGTTGCATATTCTTTACCTGCTCTGGGGAGTTAAGTGAGTAGAAACCTGAGTCTGTCAGTTTTCTATTGCTAATAATCATACAAAAAATTACAGAGAGGCAGAAAGTCTCCAGCTACTAGCTCAGACTCATTACTGCAGGTCATGTCATTGAAAGGGCCAAAAGAAGTGAGGATCCAGGAACTTTAAGCATTAAAGATAAATTATGTTTTATTTTGCCATCATTACTGCAGAGATCAGGAGGTCTAAAACCCATGTCCCAGATAAGGAAATTATAGGGCTTTGCATTTGATCCTTTCGGTGTATGACCACCATCCTACTACGTACATACTTTCATTGCTTTGAGCAGCACTGATCCTGCATATATCCCACCATGCAGTAACTTCAGAAATGTGACTAGTGCTATTACTATTCATGTGTGTACATTCTGCAATGTGCCTAGGGCCAAGATCCTGAAAGTTCAGCATCTAAATATCTTTTGAGATTATGGCCTACATTAAACAGAGTTGAATTTGTGATATGTTTTGGCATAATGCTTCCAGAAACTACACTAATTACTGTAATAATCCCTAACTTAACTGTTACAAGGGAGGGGCATCATGTTAGAAGTATAAGAAACAGAAACATTTGGTAATATTTTAGAGTGTGTCACCCAGCATTATATATCATGCTTTTTAATTGCAAGGAAGCTGGGACTGCAGTGAAAAACAGCAACAGTTGTGAATTTGGACTGCCATTACTGTCACATTTTGTTGACAACTACATTTATACACATTTTAATGATACTCAAAATGGAATGCCAAACCTTCTCAGCTTTACTCACTCTATAAAAAGAATCTGGAGTCAAAGTCTAGAAACAAAAGAAAGGGAAAAAAGAAAGAGAGGTGAAGAAAGAACGGAAAAAGAGGAGAAACCTACATGATACCTTTCCTGGAAGCAATTCAATGGAAATATTAACAATAAAGCTATGCTAGAAAGGCAGACATATAATCCACTGTTCCATAATGAAAGTAGATATTTTTACTACTGTAAAACATGTGAAGTGCTACCTGACAGTAGTTAAACATAAAAAAAGGCTTTCATCTCAAAAACAGAAATCTGGAAAATGGACTAAACAAATCCAGTGAGTTTCATTAATCCAGTCCTACACTCATTTCTAAATAGCCCTTTAAAACTTGGCTTGATTAATATTCTCATGCAAGTCTTATACTAGAGCCTCGGGCTTTCACAAAAGTATGTGTTTTATGACTTTCTGAAGGCAACGATGTATTACAAAGAAAAAGAAAGAGGAAAAGGAGAAAATTTATCCCAAAGATGTTTGGATACCTTCTTACTTGTAATTCCATACAGCAATAAAGTATCTGGCAAATAAGGGGGGGAAAATTGTCCTCTTTTTTGTGTATGTTGAATTGTAGAACCAATATTAATATTCATAACTTCTCCTCTATCCCACCTTGAACAGCTTTAACTACAGCTAAGAGGTTGAGTTTAGTGCTTCAACAGAGACCTTTATCTTGGCACTTGCTTAAATTCTGCTTCTCCAAAACGGTATAAGTAAATTTGCATACACTGAACTTATAACATTACAAAGATATGCTTTCACTTCCAAAACACTAGAATCCCGATTTCTGAGTTTATTACAACTTAATTCAACTTAATTATGACTGGGCCAAAGTTGTGCAATGAGGTCTGGATACACTAGTGTGATGGATGCTGAGTTGCAGACAGGGTAGATGTGAATTGGTATTTAAGTTGTCTTTCATCTTTTTGGCAATGTTATGTTTTAAAACCATTCCTGTAAATGCAGCTTTTGACATGTGAGGTCTAGAAATTATTCACCAGTATAATTCAAATCTTTATGTCACTGCTGCATCTCTGCAAGTCATGCTGAGTTTAATCAGGGTACAGTCAAGCTGCACACATGGCAAGTACATGGAGAAGTTACCTTTGTTTTCGGAACTTATGAAAGGAATTCCAATATATTGACTGCAGTATCTTGTCTCGTGTCCCTGCCTCAAGGATTAACATTTTGCCAGTAACAACCATCTGAGCTCTTATTCCTTAATTTATTTTAAATATAAAATTAAAACTTAAATAGTTCAGAGGAAAGGACTTATCTCTGACTCATATAGTTAATGAGTGATGTCTATTACAGAAGGTGGCAATACAAATATCTAATTTAAAACATAACAAGTTTTGGTCTCTAACATGGGAACAACTTCAGAAGAGCACTAACTCTGCTTAAACATTCAGTGTTGCTAAACTCTTTCTAGGTTAATGTAAGGAGAATAAAATTGTTTGTTTCACTGGTACATGAACTGAACTTGAATTTCTTTAAGAAAAAATTGATTCCTCACCGTACTTGCAATTGAGACCTCTTATGGCAATTGTGTCATGTAAAGATAAGCTTCAAAGATTTGCATTGTAGTCGTGCTGCTTGTGAAGACAGAGTGTGTTTGTAAGGACATAATGGTTAGGTCCTATATCCATGCAGAGCAACATTAAGATTAGTGGGACTGAACACAGTTTCAGGAGCTTTCCCATACATCCTTCTTCATGAGTGTAGAATGCAGGAAACCAGGGAAAAGCTCCATAGCAATTGTGAAAATACCATAAAAGATTTTCCTTTTTCTTATGATAAGGCTGTAAGTGTATCTCAAATTGTCTAGAAATTATTGTTGTAATGACTGATATACTCTGTTGGGAAATATACTGAATTTGCCTGGGGAAAAAACTATTCTAATACAATTATTTTATATGAAATGGAACAGGTCATGTAATCACAACCTGTATTAAGCATTGCATAATTATATTTTTTCTCTCAGATCATCAAAGCAGTGCAACAACTGAAGTACAAGAGTCCCATGAGCTGAATAAAAATACAGCCAAGTTCCAAAGTATTTAAAATTTTAGCTGAATGTATTCTGCCCAGGATACATATCCCGCTGCTAGATCTGGATATGACTTTTCTGCAGAAATTAACCATCCGCTTCATTTGGTAGAAAGAATTCACGGTAGCAAGTGCTTCCCATTGCGGGTGCAGCAACAAGCAGGCTGCTAATCTTGCTTCCCTGGAGGCCCTGCAGCTGGCTTGCTCAGTGCTTAAAGTAAGTTAGAGAAGTGCTTATATATCACAGTGACAGGCATTATAAATATCCTGCTCAGATGTGTGCTTAAGAAGCTGCATTGAGTCCAGTGCAACTTACATGTGCATCTGGAGGCAGAACATTTGGTGTGGATTTGCCTGTTAACTATATATGTAGTGACCTTCCCAGCTATTCAGTTAAAAACGCCTGCTACCCAAAGATGCCGAGCTGACTCCTTTCAGTCAGCAGCAACTTGGGAAGAACCTGTGTTATCAGCAGAGCTGCTCTGCAGAAGTGGCTGAGCTCCTGCTCTGTGTACTATCAAGTGACAACAAAGACCTCAAGTTGGTGGCCTTGTGGACATTCAGCATTTCCTTGCCACTTGTATTCCCAACAGCTTCAGTGCAAACTCAGAGCACTTTGAGTCTCCCAGTTCTCTGTCCAGCCCAGCTGTCTCATGCCATGCAACATTTTGGAACTAATGTCTGTCTTTTTCTTTTAATGTGACCTGCAGTTGAGCCGTTGGTGAAAGAAGCTTCAGCTCAGAGTAATCACACTCTCTGCATGAACATGATTAAGCAAGCAATACATTCAGACCTTTGCATATGAGATAAATTAAAGCTTTTTGTTCAGTGGTATTGAATGTGTTTGAGTTAAAGGGCATTTAGTGTCCCTTCAGTAACCCTGCCTTGTCATCATGATACACCACCCTGTACTCCTGTGCTCAGAAAGATTAAGAGAAGCATTTACATCTTGCATTAATGAAGCAACAGATTATGGGGTTGTGCACTCTGTTACTGTTTCCTTATTTTTATTTATTTATTTATTTTACAACATAAGTGAATCAAAGTTCTAGAGGGCTGAAGAGGATGATCTCAGCTGATGTCTGGAAGTAATTTTATAATTGCCCCATAAGTCAGAAATGACAAACCCTACTTTTTTTCCCATGGCACTGAGACCACCAGTTGCTGTATTTCCTGCCACGCTGTTTGTACTCAAGAGGTTTCTTTTCAAGAGGAAAACTGTTTACATTAATGAACTAAAATAAGATCTATTGTGCAGCCAAGGATATTTGGTTAGAGAAGAAAAAGACAGAGAATGAGAGAGAAAATAAAAACAATAAATAGTGACAAGCCTTCAGATTTTTTTTTTTTCTTTTTTAATACTGCTTTGAGGTTTGTTTTGGAACAATTGCTCAGAAGAACTCCTGAGGTTTCTCTAAGATGAGAATTATTATTTTGCAAAATTGTTTTTACTATCTGGTTGCAGGAAGGAACACAGTTACTTTCTCAAACAAAAGGCACCAGTAACCCTGCCATCGTTAGAGGTGACTCTCAGCAATCTCTGTATGACGAAAGTTTGCTCAAATTGACATTTTAGCAGCAAAGCAGGGTGGCAAGAGGTGCAAACTTAATCTCTCCTATTTAATCCTAAACCTTCTGTGGACCCAGCAGATAACACTGAAACTAAGGATTACCTACAGGTCTCTCTCCGCAGGGTGAACATATAATTATGATAATCCCACTTCCTCATTGTACTCTTCTAGCTAAACGTAAATACAATGAGTCAGATCTCAAAATAAACAATTATTGTACTCCTTTCATAGCTATTAAAGTATGTCACTCACTTACCTCACACACATGTCATACAAGCAAAAGACAGCATGATCTGCAGCCAATTTAGCATGGTGACCCCCATTCAGATCCCAGAGGACTAAGAGGGGCTTTTACTTATGGGTACATACAGTACAAAGACAAGCTTCCATACAAACCAAGAGGAGATGGGATGCAACGAACCACAAGCCTTGTGCTTGGTATCATGTTTTATTCCCTGCTCTCTGATAGAGAAAGAGGTTATGTATTACATAACCAGATCAGGTCAGTCTTCTGTGGCTGGTCACAACAATCTCATTCCTATAGATGCCCTGCTTTTTGGATTGCAGAGGCTATGTTTGTACACCATATAATACAACAAGGACCTGGTCTCAGGTGAGACCTGTAGGTGATATTGCAATAAACTCAATAGGGAAGTCATATTTTGTGATGTCCTTTGTCTTCTTGCAAGGGCATTAAGCAAGCTCGAAATTATGTCTTCTCTGATTAACACCTTTTATAGTTTATTTGCAGGTGTCAGTGGATGCAGTGGGGCTACCTATAAGCAGTTCTTCACTGTGACAAACTTAGAGAGACCAAGTGACTTGCCAAATAATTTTTTCCAGGGTGCCTGCTGCATGCAATCTGTCTTTTTGGCATCTACAAGCCTTACGATCTGCATGCCCTGCGATCATCTGCTATTTGGCTATTGTCTTGTTTTAAAAAGGTTTTTTGGAACTTAAACGTCAACAGGTGTGACAGAGTGTATGAAAGCATGTTGTACAGAAACGTGACTAATTATAATCTTCTCACTTAAATTTTTATCCTGTTACCAATTTAAGTAAAAAATAATGTGCATGCAGAGCCCTGTGACTTTTTTTAAAAAAGTTCTCTAGTTAACACAACTTCTAATTAATGAAGTCTTACAATCTGTGTCAGTTATACATTATCCCAACTCATACACATCTTGCTGTTTTACTGCAAGTCTGAAGTCAAGCTGACCTGTCAATCATTTTGTACACAGCATTTCTGGAGTAGGGGCAGGAGTCTGACCAACATCTAACCCACATAAGCAGCTTCTGAACAGATGGATCGGAGACCTGGCAGCCGAAATACCCATTCTGTTCATTGACTGTGGGCACAGAACATAGCCTGTCCAGACAGATTTTGCACCCTTAGTTAGCATGCCTATGGCAAAGGTGTTGTACAAGGAGATCTGTGAATATTTTAGACCTCTGAATCCCAGATATCACACATGTTGAAATGCCAAGTGGTAGAGAGTATTTGTGTCTCATTAAAGTGCCCCTCAGCATATATTTCTGCAGAACAGCGTTCGACAAAGACAGAAAAAAATTTTTTGGCTCATCTGTTGCTTTAGAGTTGTCCTCTAGGAGGACATACCTCGTTGTGACCTATGGAAAAAAGAACACATACACTATCTTTCCCTCTTGTTTTTCCTTAGACAGACAAGTGAAAAGAAAATTCATTCATGGGCTGTGCGTCATCATATACAGTTGCTTAGACTGAGGGTGAAGAACACCACACAGGCTCTCATTCATATCTCTCAAAAAACCCTAACCAAAGTACGAAGAAATTCCCTTAATATAAAGGGCATGATCTAGAATATCTGCTTTGTATCCCGAAGTGCTGACTCACGCTTACCTCTAAAAATGTCGAACTCCCTGTCCTGTGCCGCTTTATCATTTATTATATTCTCTTATTTTTATAAGGGAAACATATCTGAAGGCAAAAGATGGAGAGAAGCAAGGCTTTTTAGGATTATTCACAAGAGATTGAGTCTTGTCAGTGCCTTATCATCAGTCTTATAGTCACTAGCTACTTTGCTATACTCAGGGTCAGAGCAATCATATTTGTGTACGCTTGTTTGTGCAAGCGTGTGTAGGCAAAGGGAAGTATGAAATGCGAGGAATGCCAGTGTTGTAATTCCACCCTCATTGCTTCACATTGAGATTTTCTGTGTTCCAGGTACTGCCTATTCATCTGTGTGTCATTGCCTCTCCTACTCCATTTAATCCAGACAGTGTCATAAGGTTAATGCAGAGGCTGGGCATGGAATCTTTTTGCATTATGCCAAAAAGATTCACCAAAATAGGTCTGTGTAAAACACTTCATGATGAATTTGCAAAGCTTCATGTAAATGCCTAAGGACTTTGCACTCTATAAATATTTAAAACAAATATCTCCCAATACATAAACACATTAATTTCCTGCTGATAAACCTAGACGCATCAGCAGGGGTGGAGGGAAGGCAGTTATCTGTGCTCAGATGTTGTTTAGCATATCTCTAGATGCAATGAAACTTTTTTGTTTTAATTCTTCCTTTTCATCATCATATAGCATTTCAAAAATGCAGATGTAATCCAGCTCCTAATCTTAGCTAATGAGAACTGTGTCTAATTAAAAACTCATCAGTGTAAAAATAAGTTTTGTTCAGAGCAAAAGGAAAAAAAAAATAAAAAACCAACTCTAAAAAATTCCATCCTGCAATATTGCTACCCTTATTTCTTGTGAATGATCTGTGCAATTAGACAGTCCTTTACCTCAATTAAACAACATCACATACAAGAAAAGTCTTGTTTACACTAAACAGTTGGGGGAGAGGAAAGATGTTTTCTAACACAGAAGTCAGCTCATCCACTGTTCAAAATTAACAACTCAAGGGCAATGAAGTAGGTCCTGACAGCTCAGTCTAGTATTACACAGCAGCAGAGAATGAGCAATAGTAATAAAAAGGTATCAAGTACGTACTACCTATCAAGGAAAAGCTACACAGGCAGAATGATTCTGTATAATGAACTAGGTCATAAGTGTCTTCAAACAATTAGGCCTTATTTTTCTGTCTCAGCTGTGCAGTGACTGCTCTCATCTTCTGCCTGGTCTGATTCTAATGCAAGTTGCATTCAAGGAGTGCACACATTCAGAAAGTGCTGCCATCATGTCTGAGGCATTTGGGCTCCTCTGGGTAACTGAACCCTGGCTCTGCTCTTCTGACCTAGTGCCATCTCGGAAAGGACACAAGGACAGCAGAGAACTAGCTCCAGCATTCTGAAGTCTGGCACAGTCCCAGAGCTTCAGGAGATGCTTCGCTGCCCTCTCCTGAAATTTACCAGGTGGCGAGTGAAAGCCCAGCGAGCTTGCAGACTGTTGTCTTTCCAATTTTATAATTTAAACCCACTGCACAGCTCAAGTAGGGACGTTATTTACTTATCAGTGTTTGTTTGTATTACTGCATTTCTACCATTCCTACTTGGAGAACAACCTTCCTCTCCCCACTCCCAGAACAATGCATGAAAACACTTAATACACTCGAGAGAACTCCTGCTGCCTTTGCGTGGGAAAGAGTACCGATTGCATGTGGAGATAGTCAGGTTCTATTGCCACCTGTCCAAGTAAACTTCTCTAATTTATTTAGTAATGTGGAATTAACTTTAACTTTCAAATAGGTCCTGTCCCCATGAACTCACAATATCAGGAAAACACTCCCTGACTTTTAAAGGTTTTAACCTTTGCAGATCTGGAGAAACTTTCCCATCCCCCCACCTTGTAGTAGCCAAGAACAGCACAACTGGAGGTGGGTGAAGCAAGCTGGGTGACTACAAAGTGTACAGACACGACATTTTATGTCTGCCCTTACAGGTGCAACAAGGTTTTATTTTTCTATTTCTATCCTTTGCCTTGCTTCATTTGCTCCAGAACATGATCTGCCTTTTCAAGCAGCTCTACAGATTACCTTGTATTGGTACCATATTGATATCCACCTGCGGCTGACAGCATGCAAGAGTTGCCCTGGTACATTGCATTGGAACGTGCTATCAAATGCCTTTGGAAACCATTCATGGATAGCTACATTTCCTTTAGGCAACTAAACTAAACTATCTAAACCGTGTATCAGCTCAGCTTGGGAGTTTTGGGGTTTTTTTTAATTTGGTGGGGTTTTTTTAGTTTTGCTTTTCCTACTGGCACATTCAGCTATTTAAGGTACAAAGTCCATGTCAGACTGTTATGTGCACACATGCAGTGAAGCTAGGAAGCTTTAGAGATACACAGAAATGGCCCAGCCAAGAGCACTGGCAAAACTCAACTATGGCATTAGATGCTACCTAAGGAACACAGGCAAACAGAAGGAAAATTTGTTTTACTGGTGAACATATAGGTGGTGAACAAAGTACTACTCGAGCTGATTCTCACTGAGCACTTCTCCCAGTACACAAGTCTGCCAAGGAAGAAGTATCACCTTGTAAGAGTTACACTACTACTGCTCTGAACTCCTGCTGGACCTCAGCTGTTCCAACCCTGAAAGCCTCCTGAGTGGGATATGTCATAGGAAGGAGCATTGCTAGACCCACTGGAATTAGTGTTCCTGCCATGTATCTTCTCCACTTTTTAAACTTAACTTCTTCCCTTTTCCCCTTTCAGTTTTGACTACCTGGTCAAGTGAGTCCCTTGCAGCACCACCAGGGCTGCAAGCAGTGAAGCCATAAGAGTCACGTACTAAAGAGCACGAAAAAGAGTTGCAAACATATCATGCTGTAATGGTCTTCCCCTCAGCCATCAAAGGACTGCAGAAGTGAAAGGAAGAGACACCATTAGTGATAGAAACTCCATTTGCTGTGTGACCATGAGTGTTTGTCTTCAGGAACCTGAAGCTGGAGTTTAGTGGCAATCGTCTAGACAATCTTAACAAACTTGTTTCCCCCTGCCACACATGCAGTTTCATCCTACGTAAGACTAAATATTTGCTTTCTATTACCCTAGATAATTGAGCTCTAAAATTAAAGCGTTAAAGGAAACTTGACTGAAAACCTTAATAATCTATGTTTCATTATTTTCTTAATTTTTATGAATTTTTAATGTTGGTTATTGCCGTGGGATATGGGTGAAATCTGTGTTTATTCCATTTGAATTAACACAACATCAACAAGTCCTTGGGCTCTCTGTGGTCAGCAGTGCTGCCAGTGGTGATGATGGCATTTGCAAATGAAATCTTGCCTGTTGTGAGCTGCTGGGTTAAAAGACTTCTGCTAGACATTTGAATGCAATGTTAAACTGAAGTGTGATGAAGTTTTGGGAATGAACTTGTAGCAGGTTTTCAAATTATCTTAATTTCTGTGGTACCTCATTTCTTCAACAGCCTGAATAATACCATGAAGCCTGTTTTGTTACACAGTGTTTATATCTCCTTGCATGGTCTATGGGGCCTGATACCTTAATCTATTTATGTTTGCCACTTACATGTTTTTAATTTTGTATTTTTTTATTTGCAGTGTAGCCCTGTAGTTCTTTGTCCTTTACCCTTTTTCCACATTTGATCCCGCCTCCTCTTGTCTGTTCCCATAGATGTAGAAATGAAGACAATTTACTTGTTTTCCCTTCCTCCAGGATGAAGATGGGGAGCATTTCTTCCCACCTCTGTCAGTCACCATACTTAGGCATACAGCTGGTTCACAGGCAGGTGATGCACTACAATGACATATGCTCAGCTAATAGAAGTAGTGAAGCTATGCACGGTAAAATAATTTACCCACCAGTATTTTCTGTGAATTGAAGCAGATTCTGTTCAAACAGAGCAATATCTATCCAGCCAGTTGTATGGAGAAGCAGGCAGAGGCAAGTCAAGAAAGTATTTTTGCCTTTTTTTTTGTTTTTCAGATTTTTGCACAAACCTTCTATATTTTTGATTCTAAAGCAAGAATAAGTATTAGCAATTACATATGCAGGGATCACCTCCCTTTGAGCTCAGCATGGCCATTTACACCTACCCTAAACAACTACAGAACAGCTCCTGGAAGAGGCAGAACACTGCACCTGCTTCCTGGAAGTGTAAGTGTGACAATGCATGCTGCAAAGGAGATAGAGCCTTATCATGCTCTGCTGCGCACACCTTGGTGTCTGATCCATCAAAGGACTGGTACGAGGAGCATTACCAGTGCAAGGAATTTAGCAAAGTGGAAGGAAAAGTGACTGAAGCATCCAGTGGTTATAACGAAGCACTTCAATGTGTCTCTGCTTCAATGGCAGAGTACAGTGTGATGAGGGGGAAAAGGAGTGGAATATGCAGAAAACGGTGAGGGTAGAAGTGGGACAAAATAGATATTGTGCTGTAGGTAGACACAAACTGGCAAATTGTAATAGCTTTTTTCTACTCTGTAAAGAGGAGAGCTTTCACACATACCTGTCAATTAATAGGGCACCCTTCACATGTAATATCAAAAGGAAGTGCAAATTTTAACTACTTTTGGTTTTGCTTGTGCAATGTTTTAATCACTGAGCAAGCAGTAGCTAAGTGTGCTGTAGAGAAATTATGGTAAACACTGAATCTTCATACCAAAACTGAGCTTTGGCCTCCACTACTTTGCTGACAAATTCTTGCTACGCAAGAAGAGGGACAATTAATGGAAAAGAGTCAGAGTAGAAGTCACAACATGAAAGCAGTGATTCTGTTGCTGTTATTCTTGCACATCTCACAGGAATGCTCCTGCTCTTTCTGAACATCTTGACAATTAATTTTAATTTCCAGTGGTTTACCTCTGTTTTCCCGGGACAGGTGTCAGAAGTTATGGTCATTTTTAACAGCCTATATAAAGGCAAATTCTCTGCTTCACTGGGGTCATAGTTACAGAATCACAGAATCACAGAATATTATGAGTTGGAAGGGACCCACAAGGATCACAGAATCACAGAATCACAGAATATTATGAGTTGGAAGGGACCCACAAGGATCACAGAATCACAGAATCACAGAATATTATGAGTTGGAAGGGACCCACAAGGATCATCTAGTCCAACTCACCACCTAACACCCGTACAGAGACCGAGAGCACATCCCAGAGCATAACACCAACCTAGATCCCTCACAGTCTAGCAGGCCACTCCGAGCCGGAAGGGGCCCAGTGTCATCCAGCCCTACACCCCCCAGCTAGACCATGTCACTAAGCTCCTCGTCCAGTCTTCTCTTAAACACCTCCAGGGAAGGCGACTCCACCACCTCCCTGGGCAGTCCATTCCTATGAGGGATCACTCTCTCTGTGAAAAACCTCTTCCTAACATTCAGTCTAAACCCCTGATTCAGCCCCTAGCATTATTCAAATTTTTCATCCCAAAGAACATGCCTGGCTGCATTACTTGACGGTGGGCTGGTGGAAAACCTGACTGTGATCATCTGGATCTAAAAACCAATCCAGTGACTAGAGGTTAAAATTCCTCTGTATGACCACCCAGACTGTCTCTTGAATTGCAAAAGTTGTTAACAATATTTAAGAAAATGTGGCTAAAAAGAGAAAAGAGGAGAAATAGCAAAATTGTAAATTGTTGGGGTTTTGCTTTCTGATTACTGATAAAGTTGGTTGGAGAGGATCAACATTTTTGTTTTAAATTACACTAAGATAAAAAGGCAACAGGTTTCTCATGCTTATTCTTTTTTTTCCTTCCTTTTTAGCAGAAATAATTATCACTTTCATCTTTATCTGGGGAGAGGGAGGCTTCTGATTTGAAACAACATTACAAGGAACACATGCAAGCAGAAATGGTCATGGGTCTTCAGGACTTGGACAGAAAGATCAGTCACTCTTGGATCAGAGGTGCTGGCATATCATTGAAACAATCTGTTGAGGCAAAGAGCAAATGGACTGCGCACTGGATATCAGGACTTTGTACTGCTTGTAACATGTTACCTGCTGTTCAAGGTTACAGGCTTAATATACACAAAATAAGGTCAATCACAGCAGTATCTGATGCATTCAATGTATTTTTGGATATGTGTGGCTTCTCAATTTCACACCTGTGCAGCAGGGCTTGATTCCTATGTTACGATTGCTTCTGACTCAGTAGGCACTAGAAATAATCAGCGCTCCTTGATTTCCCCGCCTCTCTTCCTGAGAAATCTGTTACCTACATTTGGTTTCATGCCAGATGAAAAACAACTAATTCCATTTTTAACCCTGAAGCTGTTTAGTAATTTTTCTTCTCTTCCACCCTTCTGCCTCACTGTGAGGTCGTAAGGACACATTTTTGAGCAGGTTCGGAACAAATCCCCTCCGTCACATAATTAACTAGTCTACAACTGCTCCAAAAGGTCTACTGGATTCAGAGAGAAAATACCCTTAAAGGCTGGTCGTAGAACAACAACAGCAGTCAGGTAACTTTGCTGCTAATCACAGTTCCTAAATTTCATGCATTTGGGGTCTCAAAAGGGTAGCAGGTCTCTGCTAAATTTCTTTAGGCAACACAAAACACACCAAAGATATTTGAGTTCTGCCCACTTCCTCCCTGAAGAACTGTTCCCTCTCTCCTGTGATAAGGTGCAGTGTACTTAGTTACCTACCTTCATAATAGATACCAAAACACACTCAGGGTACAATTAGTGTAGATTTACCTTACTCACCTATCTTAATGCTCTGTTCATTACTGTAGATGTTGGTTTGGCCCTTGTTTGCCAGCCTGCATGTTGCAGGAGAGTTCTGGAAACAAAGTGAGCTCCATGGAAAGCATTGTATTTCCGGGAATAGAAAACTTTAAATAAAATTTTTCTCATGGCCAGAGAAAGAACAGTCAGAACGATTACAGAGGAGATCTAGAACCAAGGATCTCATGATTCCCCTTTGCTTGCTTTTGTTAATACAGACAAGCGTGCAAACACAACACAGGTGCTCACAGACCTATGGGCTGCACCTGCTTTGGTCTTCCTCCTGCAGTACGGGCAGATAAAGCTTCAAGGGTAGAAGTCCCTTACAGATAAGCAGAAGCCACAGTTTTATGATATTACAAAAAGTTAGCATGGCCATACCTCTAACTGGAGTGTGTATGGCTGCTTATTACAATGTTGTTCAGGATTTTGCCTTGGAAACTGCAAAACTTCAGCCTGCATTCCTTAGCAAAGTCCTGGAAGAGCCAGTCACTGAGGAAACTGGCAGCTCCCAGGAGCCCTGCCTTGTAGCAGAGGGAGTGAGTTTCCATTAGCATATTGCTGTACATGGCATAATGTGATGTCACTGTTGTGGGTTTAGATAGAGCACTTGGGTATAACATATGCAGTCAAAAAATCCTTGTCCTTCATGGATCCAGACGGCAATGCTCTCAATGTTCCCAAAGCCAGAGACAGGATTAAACAGATCACTGTGCATGAGCATATGTGCAACTTGTAAATTTGTGATATCAAATGGATAGCCAGTATTTTATATTAACAGGCTCAATGGAGTTGCAAAATACTGTACTGTCTTGTGACTCTTTCAAGGTAGTTCATAAATTAATGAAATAAAAAGAGGACTTGAAATATTGTAAATGGTATGAAAAATAATAAAGAAAAAACATACAGACGTTTCTCATAAAATCCCACTAAATGGATTATAAGTATTTCAGTTTATTAATAAGGAGTCTAACCTATAGCTTGAAAACACTGCAGGGAAAGAGAAATAGATTAATTAACCCTTTTCCTTTATAAAAATCAAAACAAACCATGTGTTTCAGCTTGGGCTTAGATGGGAACAAGGGGTAATTTTTGACAAGTGGTTACTACAGAATATCACAGAATCACAGAATCACAGAATATTATGAGTTGGAAGGGACCCACAAGGATCATCTAGTCCAACTCACCACCTAACACCCGTACAGAGTCCGAGAGCACATCCCAGAGCGTAACACCACCTAGATCCCTCACAGTCTAGCAGGCCACTCCGAGCCGNTCCCTGTCATAGGTTTTGCAACTGGAAGGAGCCCAGTGACTAACTTTTCCGGAACCGCTGTTGCTGCTTTCAGGTAAATCAACTGTATTCAGTCAAGGTGATGGTGTTCATTCTGCAGCACCTCCTTGGCCTGCAGGATATCTCATTTTTCTGCAACGCACTGCAGCAACTACATGAGTAAGACGTGCTGTTTGTCTGGCGAGCTTATGTTTCCACAGGCGTGTCTACACCTCTTTGGATATTAGCAGGAGTATAAATGTTAGTTTATGCTAATAAGTGATACATTCAAAAACAAAGAAAAGGTCAGAAACTGTAGTTTTATATTGTGTGATTTCCCAAGACAAAACAACTCTGATTCATGGCACATATTTTGAGTTTTCGAAGAGATATATTTATAGCTGTGACTATGTACTTTGGCTAACCCTACTGTAAGCACAGAGAAGGGAGGAGAGGAGGGTGGTTTTGATTTTGGGGGTTTTTGTTTGAGATTTTGTGTTTCCCTCCCCCCATCCACTTTTAATATAAAAGAGGGAGGTTAATTGGTTCTGCTAGCTGAAGGGCTATGTGCCAGGCAGCGGGAGCATGCATTGTAATAGAAGAACTACAGAGACAAATGAGCCAGTCCAGAGCATGAAAATATCCACATAATGCTTGTTGGCCCTAACAGGATAAAGAGAAAAAAAACCCACCAAGGCACAAATAAAATAAAAACCCCCAACAAAACAAAAAATCAAGAAATCTCTGGCTACTTTAGGTGCAGTGATATTAACCAACATCTCATGCAAATAATAAATAATTATTTGCTTAGAAGGGTAAAGAACATCTTATTTCTGTACTGTAATTACTAAAACAGAAGGTCAAGTCAAGACTGAAGTATTGCTTGATTGTCACCATCAAGTTTACCCCTTCTGGCCTGAAGACTCTAGAGCCCAAACTACCTAAAGGCATTTCGCTGTTAAAAGTTTTTGTCATGATCACAAAGAACAAATCTCACTTATTTTCTCCCTCTAAATCAGGAATGAAATACTATTTGTCTGAGCAAAGGTGCAGTGCAGTAAAAGCAAGCAGGAGCAGAGATCGTAGGCCTTGAAGGAAAATTACTAAAGAAAGGGGCAGTTACTCCATTGCAATGTTTCAGAGATATTGGCCATGACAAACATCTACATAAACTTCTTACAAAATATGTTCCTACATGAGGAAGGGGACAAAACAAAGAGAGCCCTTACTTAATTTTCTTGTTTATCTAACTTTTTTTTTTCTACTTAGTTGCAAGGAGTCCATGGGCAAGATGCACAATTTTGTGTAGGAAAATTATCCTTATTTGTCTTATTTCTTCATATTCTGTCTACTTCGCTCTCTCTCTATCTTCTCATCCTTCCTTTGGCAGAAATTACAATTCTCCTTCAGCAGCAACCTGCTCTGGAGAAACTCTCAAGTGTACTTATCCATCATTCTTCACTTAAGGTCTCACACAATTTCCAATACTGATTGATAATAGTACCTCATATCTTTCCAAGCAGCACAAAAGCCAAGAGCACCTGCAGTAGTCCATCCTTGGGGAAAGTGTTAGATACCACTTACTGTACCATTTACTGTACTGACAAAACTGCTGTTAAAATACTACTAGTTTCCCTCAGGTCTTCATTTCTATTCACAACATTAAAAAAGATCAGGAAGTGGTACTACGTATCTCTGCGATCCAGATGGAATGTTATGAAAACTTATAGAAGAAAAGATATGAGCCAGCACTGATGTGTGACAGCAATTTCCTCCAGACCTAGCCAGAGCCAGAATGCACAGTGCTTCGAAGGTATTTGATTCAATAGGAATTAAGAATCTGAATAGCTTTCAGGAGCTGGGACAGCAAGATTAAGAGATGGATGTCTGGAAGATATTTTGCTCTAACTCTACGCAGACCTAAGTGGCTCAGGATTTTAAGTCCTACTTTCAAACATGATCTTACTGTAACTGCTTAGGTGTCTTAGTTTG
>WEKX01006772.1:0-19916 GCA_013390025.1 Pitta sordida
ACAGAGAGGATTCACTGTATTTTTAAACATATTTGAGAAAATGTAGAAATTTGGGAGACATAAATTTTACACCCACAAAATACTTCTTTCTTTGCTGTGATTTCTTCAACTTATTTTTACACTGTACATCCCACAGTGAAAATCATGTGTAGTCACTAGACGGTAACAAACATCATCAACCACCAGGGGGAGCAAGATTTCAATTATTGTAATAAAGAGGAGGAATAATAATAATTATAATAAAATTAATTAGTACATTTTAGAGACTGGATAGGGCAGTGAAATATTTTAGTTTAACATCCTGTATAAAATAGGCTGTAGACTTTGTCTAGTGGGTTTTTTTCATCCGTCCTCTAATGCTTGTTTGACATGTGATTATTTCCTTAGGTAGCAAGGGATATAACATAAAATTTATATGATGGGAACTCACTGTGTTACAGTAGGTAAGATGAAAGAATTAAAAATGCATTTTTGTCTGACTTCTGCAGATTGATTCACTAACTGCTATCTCTGAGGGAGGGACATGATGTTCTAACCACCTGTCCCCTCCCAGAAATCTCTTCCTGCTGGGGATACACATGCATAGTGGCCACGGTTCTCCAACAGATTTGACTAAGTGAAATAAATGAAGTTTTTCAAGTTGCACTCTATAGTTCATATTTCATTACAGTTTTTTTCTTTGGACTCCAGACTTCATTATAGCCTTCAGGATATGTGGTGTGTTTTTATGCTTTGATATGACTTGATGGCTGTCAAGGCTATAATGCATGTTGTTCAAACAATGCTGCTTTATCCGGTGATATACTGTGTTGTTCCTGTGATTACTTACATCTTTTGTGTTGTTTGCTAGAAAGGTTATATTTTTCCAGATCATTGATAGTAGCATTGAACTGTATTAAACAAAGAACATAACCGCGTATAACCACTAGAAATATTTAATGTGCAGTAACTGTTTCAAATTTATAGGTGAGTTTTAGTGTTTCCCTTATCCTGCATAATTTTTTGTATTGTGATAGTTAACTTATTAAAACATAGTGAAAAGATAGGTTGAATATTTTACAGATGTCTTCAGGTAGTATCAGCTGAGTTGGTTATTGACCAGACTTGAAATCTCATTTGAAACAAATCTGTTTGGGCAGACTGTTTCCTGTGTAAAACTGTGTTTAGTGACACTAAGGAAGTTACCATACCTGAATTCATTACTGACAGCAGTTAATATCCTGTTTGTCCTTTTAAAGGCGTGTTATGATATGACAGCATAGTTCCACTGTTGTAAAACTTCGAGCTATTCCGAAACACTTTGAAAACAGCAATAATTGAATGAGCAGCTTTACTCATTGGATAATATCTATATGACTAAAAAGGCTCAACTAAACCAAAATGAACTCTCAAGAGATCTGCAAGCTCAATTCTAATCTAACGTTCTTCTAAGATGTTTTTGAAATGAGAAACTTTTCTTGTTGCTAAAAGATGTGATTTCATAATCTTTCTAGCTGAAGAAAATAGAAAAGGTGCATTAATACAACCTTTTTTCTTTCCTGATTCACAGATTTACTCTTCTTTTTCAGTATGAAGCCTAGATTATTAGGATTTTAGTAGTCTTGAAGGAACTCTTTAACCTTTAAGGAACTCTTTATTGTCTCTTCTGTTGCTGTGAACTGCATTCAGTGTGTGTCTTGCTATAAAATTGATGACACATGAGAATTATATAATGCCTTTGGGCAGTGAATCCAGAAGATTTTCAAATATGTTTCAAAAAATTTCGGTATGTATCAGTGTAATTACCAGTGTGAATACGGTAGGTTACATAACTTTTGCGCGTGCGTGGTAACGGTCGCTGTAGCCCTCGCATCTGTGAACATGGCTGCGCCCGGTATTGCCAGGTGATGAACTGCAGCTTACCCTAACTCTGCACCCCAACTTAGCTCTGACTGCACTGCTGCCCCTGCCACAAATTAATAATGAAAATGTATTAAAGAGAATTATTAAAGAGAAATTATTAAAGAGAAATCAAAGAGGGGGAAAAAGCCTCCACTCGGCACTGTTGCATTCCTGAAAAAAAGAAAACCCAAACAGGACATCTGCCCTACAAACAAAGCAGCAGTGACTGTGTGCTCTGCACTGGTGCATGTGTTGCAGTCTTGTTTGCATCACAGCCCTCTCCCAAGTGCTGGCTGGGAGAGGCTGTCAAACAGGCTGTTTGACAGCAGTGACTGTCAGCCCGCTCAGATCAGCGTGTCCCAGCCTATGCGACTGTGGCTGTTGTTGCAAAGTGCCAGGGTACCCATGCTGCCACTGCACCAAGCTCCATTACCATTGCACAACCCTCCTGCAGCATCCCACTCCACAGCGCCACAGCGCCACGGGATGGCAGCCCAGGGCAACCTGTTCTGGGTTTGTCAGAGCAGTCTGGTGCAGCACCTCCACCATGTTTGAACACAAGGGACACACACCAGCAACCCTGACAAGCATCAGCATAGACACAGCAGGGAATAAGCAGTGGCAGGAGACTCCATTCCTGATAGGCTCTGCTGGGGGCACAGTCGCTGGCTCCGGGGCTCCCAGCAGTGTTGGCACCTGTGGGGTTTCTGCACTCGGAAACACGACTCTGTTCCATAAGCCAGGATTCTGTGGCTGGGAAGCGGCAAAAAGGCATTTCCTTCCCTTTCCTGATGCACTCCAGGGTGCGTGGTACTCCCAGGACCACCCTCTAGAGCTCATTAGTGGAGGGGGCGTGGCTATGCGTGGAGATTAATTGAATATTCATGAGCTTGCTCTCGTCGTGATTTGCTGGGTTTGCGGAGGCTAGCCAGACCTGTTCACCTGCGGAAACCGGGGACTGACTGTATTGGTATTACAATGTAGTTTTAAAGATACATTTCCAACTGCGTAAGTATTTCGTGGTGGTACTTAAAATCAGTAATCTGTTGTATAATTACAGTGTTTCTGCGGAAGAAATTTTATTGCTGTTAATTACTAAAAGTAAATGTTGACTTTCAGACTTTTTTTTTTTATGTATTGAATGAGACTTTTCTAAGCATGCTTTTTATGTTTGCTTTTGGAAATAATTCTCTTCAAAACAAGGGTAGATTAGTCACCTTTTCTGGCTTGAGTGATGTGATGTTTTTTATCTTCAAGTGAATATAAAAGGGAAAACTTAATGATCCTTACCACTTATTTTGTCACGTGGTAGCTTATATAATTCTCTGTGATAAATAAAAGTCTTCATTCAAGTTGTGTAGTAAAGCATCTCCTCCTAAGAGATGAGGTTCCCTGAGCTGCTTGTTATTTTGCAAGGGGCTGTATAGCAGAAAATTTAATCAAAAAACACTGTTAAGGACTGGCTTGCAGGTTCTTAACTGTTGTATTTTACTTATTTTTGACAACTGCAGAATTCAGTGTTTTAATTGGATACTGAGGGAAGTTGCTAAACATGCCAGTAACATTTTGTTGTAGGAAAATGATAGCTAATTGTCAAATATGCATTTATCAGTATGACGTATATCTGTTCATACTAATTTTGGGTTTTCCTGTTTTTGAACATTATAATTTCAATTGTTCAGGTTTTTCTATCTAGTTCTACATGGCAAAGGTGGGTAAATTGCAGTGGCTTAAAGACACAGTACATCTGTTGAGCCTGTGTTTGTGAAGGATAAGCAGCACTATCGGTATTGACAGTGAAAAAGGCTCCAATTTTAGGGGCAGCTTGTTGCAAAAGAAGTGGTCTGGCTGCCTCTGCTTCTCTGCCTGGCCATGCTTTCTTGTCTGCTCCCTTTGTACTGGTTCTGGTCCTGGGCTGTCCTTCACTGAGCTGATTCAGCTCACTATGCTGGGAGAGAAGGTGTCTTAGCAGCTGTGCAGTACTAACAAGCTCGCAAAACTTCAGTCTCCCATTAAGTGTTTTGAAATCAGCCATTTTTGTCTTGGAAAGTCACAAACTGCAGGCATAATCCATCCTGCTGCAGTGGGACAGGGAGGGGGAAACAAGCGACACATGATTTGGAGAGTCTTAGTGACAGCACTCAAATTGGGGACCACCACTCCTAAATCACAACATTATGATACCTTCTGTTGCTATATACATAGACAGACACTGTTGCCTAGAATTTTTTCACTCCTTTCTGCTTTTGCAAAAATCCAGCTTCTCAGATCATGAAATATAGATTGCAGTAGCTATGTCTGTGTAATGACTTTTGGTATAATCATCTCTGGTTGTACATAGACTAAAACTTTATTTGATCATAATTTGTCTACTTGCAAGCAGCAATCATCTTTTTTTTTTTTTTTTTCAGGTGTGTCCCCACAGTATGATAGCTAGTCTTGCTTAATTTTTAAAAGTTTTTCGAGTATGTTTCAGTATTGGAAGCTTCACAGCACTATTGATATAGTGGTATAGATTTTCACTAAGAATTCAGGGGTTAAATTAAAGTCTTGCAAGAGAAGAGGTTGGTAATGTTTGGCCTTGATGTGAAATCACAGAATCACAGAATCAGTAAGGTTGGAAAAGACCATACAGATCATCAAGTCCAACCTATCACCTGTTACCTAATCTAATCTAGTCTAGTCTAGTCAAACCAAGTTTAACCTCCGTGTTCCATGATCACTCCACACAGGGTGCACGTGATAGGGTTATGGAAACTGAAGTGCTTTTGTCATTTTAACAGCTGCTTGTGAAAAGTGAGGAAAGAGGAGAGTTTTCAGGGAAATGGGGGCACTGAAGCTTTTCCTGTGTGATTTGTGAAAAATTTTTCTTATTCTTCAGCCAGTGCTGTTCATAACATCAGGTAGGTCTAATCCCTTTGTTTCGTTACTATGTATAGTTCTTTCTCCGAATATGCCAATTACAGGCAAAACCGAAAGATAAAGTAATGAAGTACATGGAGGAAGTGTTTCTTGGTGTTTATGTAGAGATGTGAGAATTTCCTTCTTAAAGCAGTTTAAGAAAGCAGGGTTGCCAGCCATACTTGCCCTCATGTGAACCTTTAAGACTTCACACTCAGTATGCTCAAGCGTGCCTCAAAATGAAAACAAATGGGTGAGAGTTTTTCTTTTACTAGCTGCAGTAGATGTGAATACTTCATCCTAATGGACAGATATGAAAAGAGGGGTCTGGCTGGGAAGTGCCTTCCTGAGAGGCACAGATGGAGATCAGCTCAAGTATGAGCTTTTACAGCCATTTCAGCCTTTCTCTTACAAGAAAATCAGTCCTGAGACCTAGATGGGGCTCTTTTCCCATCTTACATGGCATTAGTATCTTCTGAAATGATGATTTCTTTAAAGAAGTGTTAAATAATTCTTTTGTGTTTGATTGGTAACTGTAAACTGATGTTTACTGTGGCAGTGAGTAAATGGTGTCCGCTGGTGTATACTGCCTTTGGTTCACACTAGAGTGCGAACACCTTGCTAAATGGCTGTTTAAACCCATTTGTTGAAGAAGATAAAGCCTGTACCTGTGACATGTTAACCTGTGCCTAGAAAATGTTTCTTTGCATCCCCGAAAGAAACATGGTTTAGTTGGTTGCCTTTGCAATGTGTCTGTCTGGAGGGTCTTCAAAATGAGGGCTAACATTTCTATGCTGTATTACACGCTGAGCTGGTATCCTGAGAGCTGTCTCATCCCGAGAGTCACTTGAGCCATTCCAGCTTTCAGTAAGATAAGTAAACAGTCTTGGCACAAAAATTGCAGCATTCTTTCCATAAGCATGTGACCAAATCCCTTAAATGTGACACGTCGATAAATGAAAAAAGCAAGTAGAAATTCTATGTACCTTAGAAGAAACCTCCTAATTTCTTGCAGCCGTAGTAAATGTTTTTCTTTACCTGACCACCATTGCTTTCAACACAGCTGGAGTTAGGCATTACAGAAGGGCGATGAAACACTTACTTGCGTACTGCGGAGATGTGAGGAAAAATGCTATTCTAGACAGAGCTGCAGAGGGAGAGAGGAGAGGGCTTCACGGCAGTGCTGGAATTAGGTGTGAGAAGACCGAGGACAACAGTGAGCACACGTGAGGCTAAAAAAAGCGCGGAGCGGGTGGGGGGAGTCAAGGAAGCAAACCAGCTGAGCTGGAAAGCAGCTGGGTAATGGCAAACAGGGAAGCGAAGGAAGAAAAGTTGGGAGGAGGGGAGAAAATGAGTCCAAGTACTTTAGGGATTAGGTCACTATTTTGAGTGGGAAAGGTACTCGGAGCCTTTGCGTATCCCTCTTTTGCCAGCTTGTGTTTCAAGGCAGTTTTCTCAAAAGAGATAGCTGGCAAATGGAGCGAGGCAGGTGTCCCAGTTCTCCGTGGCAAACTTGTCATGGTGTCTGGAGTGGCAGATAGCCAGAGTGACAAAGGGTAATTAAGTACATGTACTGTCAGTTTTGGGAGGACAGGCACGAAGCCAGGGCAGTGACACACGTNCTTCCCGCTCTCTCCCTCAGCGCTACTACTGTCCCCTCCTCGGCCTCGTCGTACTATGGCACGGAGTCTTTAAGCTTTTCGACGGAGCAAAATGGATACGTCAGACCGCAGTTTCTGGTCGCTGCTTTCCAACTTCACGCTGCCCCACCTGCGGCGCAGCAGCCGACTCCGCCGGACGCAGAGGTAAGGAAGGGTAAGGCCCCTCCAGGTGCGCGGGATCGGGCACCGGATTTCCTGGTCTCGGGCAGAAGGGCCCTGGGGAGGCGTCGGAACCCGCGGCCTTCTGGCTTCTGATCTGGAGCTGCTGAATTTGAAAGCCTCTCGTTGCGAGACCCTTAGTGCTGGGTTTTTTTTAAACCAAACTCTGCTTATTACTCTGTCTCCTGTTATAAGATGTTTGATTTTCACCAGCCATTCCGCCCTCCCCCCCCTCCCTTTTTTTTTTTTTCTTTAAAGACAGCTTCAGAGTGCCTACAAATATTCATATTTTGGGGGGAGCACATATTCTTTATATAGACATCTCTACATAGCCTACTTTGTTATGTGTTCTTAAAAGGACAGGTTTGCATAACTACCCTTTTTTCAGGCTAGCTGGCATTCGTTAGTGCGGGAATGGCCTTTTTATTTGTGTAGCATTTTCCTTATTGTTAGAAGTGAGGGGAGAAAAAAAAAAAGGCTTGGAAATAATAAATGCCAAGTAACAGTTAAAGGATTCTGCTATCAGTGGGCAGAAGACTGGCAAGCTTTCACATCGTGTGTACCATTTCACATTTGTGCTGTGGTGTCCCTTTTATTTTCCTGTATATCTGTATCCCAAGGAGCAGTTTGTAACTTTGTGCACTAGTACCCCCTGTGCTATTTTGAGACATACCACTTGTGGTGTTAAATTATGATACTCTTCTGTTTGTGGAGCTACCTTGAGTATGGGCTTCTGTATTATCCTTGGAGAATGTGTGTGAAATATTTCTTCTGCTGACTAAAAGGCTGTCACAAAGCAAGCCAGCAATCCTATTCCAATTCCTAAGCATTAAGTATTTTTGAACTGATGATTTTTCTAAAGGGAAAAAGTGACAGTGTGTTTAAGGCAGAAAGTTAAAAGGAAAACAAAGGAAAAGGAAAAAGTTAAAAGGAAAAACAAGTGTCATGTCATCTTTGCAAAACTGTTCCTTCAGTAAATATTTTTTTGCTTCTCCTACTAGGGGTAGTTGAGTTATTTTATGATTATTATCCTTCTTTTTTCGTAATTTCTTTAGTCTTACATAATATTAGCTGAGAATCCATATAGGCATTACATACTTTCCTGCTGCAAATGTCCCTCTGATACAGAAAGGAACATGCTATTGCTTTTTTTGAATTATCTTCAGTGTTCTTACCCAGGTTAGTTTTGTACCAGTGTAAAGACCTAAAAATGCCTTTTATAAAGTGTATGGCCTCATGGCACGTTGAGGAGGGGGACTACTTCATAGACGTCACAAGAAATATGAAATAAATGCATACTATGTAGGAGGGGGAGTTGTGTTTAATATTTGGATGCCTTCCTGCTTTTCAAACGTATTTAAGACTACAGAGTTTGTACAAATACTTGGAAAGGTTTCTGAAGAGGCATTGAATATTTTCTCAGCATATCACATGTGTGGCTTGTCAGTGAATAGTATGTGCCATATATGCAGTTGCATTATATGTATTACAAGAATATTTAATATTTAATGCCCTCTCTATAGCCAGATCTGTGTGTCACAGCATTGTGAAACTTAAAAAGCCAGCAGTGGAGTTTAAAGACTTCTCACTCTTACTGGGTCCAGATACCCTCCTTTCTCAGGCTGGTTCTCTGTTTTACATGGGGGGAGCTCAGGGAGTTCTGCTGTGTTGCTGTCTCATGGGGAATGCTGACTTCACACTTCTTCAGCGCTCTTCTGAAAGGTGGACCTGGCCTCTGCACCCTTATACTTGTAGTTCACCTGCTAATGCGAGAGATTCCAGAGTGATAAAATTGTGAGAAGAAACAAAACTAGTATGGACAGTGCAGATTCTCGTAACTCTGCTGTAGAAACGGGCTTGGATTAATTAAAATACCGGCCAGATCTGTGTGTTCTGGGCTGTATCTCACCTGCACTATGTTCCAAGTTCAGTCAGCCGTAGGCCCAAGTGTGATATGAAATGACTGGAAGGATATCTCCTAACTTTGCTTTACTTGCCATAGGATGCCTTCGCCTTTTTAGAGTGCTGCCGGGTAGTGGTAGCCACTTCTGTTTGGTATAGCTTTCCATGCCTTTTAGAGGCCCGGCGAGTAGGCTGTAGAGTAAGACCTGAAAGGAGTCTAGTTCCAGCCATCTGAATGGCCTGGCTGTGCTTGAGTGAAAGTTTTGGGTCCAAGAGAGATTTTGATTTAATATGTAGTAACACTGCCTATGAAACTTGTCTGTCTTGCTGCATGCCTTGGTGCTTCATGAAAATTTTGCAGGACGCATTCATTATTCTTTCTGGTTTTATCCACAGTTGGCTTTGAGACTGACATCTGCCAATGTGAGAACATTAATTTTATGGTTTGTTGGGCCATTTTTGCCTCTTAGTTATGTTCCTTTTGCCTGTCCAATTACTTTCACTTATGCTACCAGATTCTTGTGGCGTCGTGGATCCTATTGTGTCTGTGAGCACTGTCCTACTTTCTTTACATTTAGGGTAAAGAGAATTGCCTGCTGCTACGAAGAATTTAGTTTCTTTGTGCAGATTTGTTTTAAGCATTGATCTTCTTGTGATTTTAAGAAGTAAGGAGTGAATGGTTGGTCTCCTTCAGGAGAGGTTTTCCAACAGTAAAGGAAGCTCAATTTCAGTTGCAGCAGCTCTTTGTGGAAGTGATGCCTCAATAAGAAATCTCCCAGCCTGACTTTCAAGCCTTGGAGTGGGTTTTCAGGCTGGCAGGTAGAAAAATTCTCTTCAATTATAAATTGAAGGCATTTGGCATTTGAATCGCTGAGCCTGTAAATGCCATGGATTACACCAGGTGCTTTTACTGCAAAGAAGCTTATATACCACCATGTGTTAACTTCTTTTTTGATTGCTGTGGGTATGTGAACCCGTCACAGTATTCAGGTTCCTGTCTGAAATGACGTTTCCTGGAGTAGAGAGCTAGAGAAAGTGAAAAGGTCTCTGTCTATATATAGACATTTCTTTATATTAGATTGCTGTGTAGATTTACACAAGGATAAATGTGTACACATACACTTTTTTTCACATGGAAGAAATCACTAAATACTTTCTGCTTCATTCCATGATACGTAGTTATTTCTTTCTGCCACTTCCACTCTTTGTCTCTGATCTTCTCTTTGTATCTTCTATAAAACAAACAAGACAGTGATCCTTTTTGTGTTTGTGTCCCTTTCTCTTGCTTCTTGTTGTAGTTGCACTGAAACAATGTTATTACAATCGTCTCCCTTTGAGTCAGAGTGGGTTTTCTTTCCCAAAGGCATGAAATACATGAATGCTTGCCCAGTTGCATCGGAGTCAAAGTAGACTCCTAGCTGATTTGTGTCAAAACTTTGTTTATGTACAGTCATTGAAATGATAGCAAGTTGTTTATGGTATGGGATTAAAATATTAATCAGTAAACATGTATATGTTTTTACAGTTTATAAGCATTATAAAACCTTAAAAGCAAGGGAAAATTGTACCTTATATGGGAATCAGAGAGAACAAAGTAGTCAAACTTGGTTGTAGTCCTATTAGTTTTAGAGAAACATACTTCCTGGAAAATACGAAGAAGGTTTTTTTAACTTCTCTGAGTAAGTCCAGTGATGTTACATTTGCGATGTAAACTCTTGCTGTTGGTTCCTGTGTAGATCATGGGTTTTTTACTTTGTCAACACTATGAGTACGTGTTCTATAAATGGATTGTTTTATTTAACAGGAGGTGTTAAAAGTGGTCCTGTTGGTAAAAAACTGAGCACACTTATTAACATAAAAACAACCACAAAAACATGTAAATGTGCTGATGTCAGTTGAATCATGGTGTCATGTTCCAACTTGAGTAGTTTTACTTTTGTTACAGAAAAATGAACATCTGTTAATTTTTTTTACTAAAAAGCGTTTCTTTTCGATGAATATGTGTTGCTTTTTAAAGTAGGTTTGAGAATGTGCTAATTTGAAGAGCTCTACCTTTTTGTTACTTTCAACTCTTCATTCACCTTAGTTCCTATATGCAATAGAGTGGGAGTAAGTTTAGAAAGAAGATTATCCCGAAACCTGGGAGAATAAGAAATATGTCTGTGCAGACTATCTGTGATTTCAAAATGTACTGTCATTGAATTTTTTGTTAGAAGTTAATCTGTTGCACTAATGATCCCACTGCTTTCTGTGCTACCTAGTGGAGTGTTAACGTATCTTGGTAATTGTATTTTCTTTCATTCGCAATAAGGGCTGTGTGTTAGAGAGATAGTTTTACAGTCTCACCTTCAGGGTGAATGTGTTCTTTTTATTCAGGTTGATTTACTTGACCAGTCTTTTTGTTCAAGCAATTAATGTATTTCAAGTTCTGCTTACAGTCTGAATGAGCTGTCGTTGTTTCTTAGCTTCAGCCAGACTGGTGAGGATTCACTGGGTCTTTTTTTCTTTGCTTTGCTTCGTTTTGACTCTGATAAAATACTATTTTCTTAGCATTGTGTTGAGGTCATTAGGATGTAACCAAAGTATCTTATTGTAGAAAGCCTGAGGAAGGCTGAAACACCAAGAAAGTGAAAGAGAGGTTTAGGAAAGTGCTGTAACATGCTGAAATAAACTGTAATTTTTATTTTTCCCCCCTCACTGTTGTGTTTAATGTCTGTTGTGACACAGTACAAGACAGTCTTTGTTTTTCTTACCCAGGGAATCTAAAGGATGGTAGTCCAAATATCCCTTCATGAGCTGTGATTGTAGGAGCATGTCACATGATGTGGGCACAGCACACAGGGATTCATGCTGTTGTATTTGGCTTACATCTACTACTGATCTTCTAATGTCATTACAGTTCTTGCTGTATTAGACATTGACTGATCTTTCTCAAATGTTATTTTTAAACACACAGGAGCTCACCCATGCAATGGTTAATAGTGGCCTCTTCTGCTGTGCTTCTTGTCAGAGAGCTTCAAATTCCTGTTAGTGATAAGCTACGTACCTACCCATGTGGCTGCACATATGGATTGATGGGCTTTCCTCTAGTAGCTCTTTGTCAAAGCTGGAAATGATGGTCAGAAAAGTGGATTTCAGGGTAGGTTTCCCATGAATTTGGGTGGAGAAGAACCTTCTGAAATTCAACAAGGGGCAAGTACAGAGTCCTGCACTTGTGGGGGAATAACCCGGGACACCAGTACAGGCTGGGGGCTGATGTGCTGGGAAGCAGCTCTGTGGAGAAGGACCTGGGCATCCTGGTGGACACCAAGCTGTCTGTGAACCAGCTGTGAGGCCTTGTGGCCAAGGAGGCCAGTGGTATCCTGGAGTGCATTAGGAAGAAGTACCAGCAGATAAAGGGAGCTGATCCTGCCCCTCTGCTCAGGTGAGGCTCCACCTGCAGTGCTGTGTCCAGTTCTGTGCACCTCAGAACAAGAGAGAATGGAGCTCCTGGAGGAAGTCCGTCACAGAGCCACTAATTTGGTCAGGAGTCTGGAACATCTCTATTATGAAAAAAGGCTGAGGGAGCTGAGCCTGCTCGACATTGAGAAGAGGCTACTGAGGGGGGACCTCGTCATTATGTGTAAATATCTGAAGAGTAGGTGTTGAGAAGATGGAGCCAAACTTTCTTCAGTGGTGCCAACCAGTAGAACAAGAGGCAATGGGCACTTTCTTCAGTGGTGCCAACCAGTAGAACAAGAGGCAATGGGCAGAAACTAAGCCGCAGTATTCCACCTCATAATGAGGAAGAATTTCTTTACTGTGTGTTATGCACTGGAAAATGTTGCCTAGAGAGGTGGTGGAGTCTCCCTCACTGGTGATACTCAAGAACTGTCTGGATGCAATGTGCTTTAGGGTGACCCTGGCTGTACGAAGAGGTTGGACAAGATGAGCCCTGGTGGTCCCTTCCAACCTGACTAATTCTGTGATTTTGTGAGTTTGCTATACTTATCATTATGCAGGAGTGGTAATGAGTTATGATACATAAAATCACTCAATATTTTGAGCCCCTGCATTTAAAACAGGAAGGTTCTGCTTAACTCATTTAGGTTGAACATTTTAAGTGAAGTTTATTAAATGTGCCACACTAAAAATTATGCAAAACTATTTAATGTTGCACTAGTAAGTTCTGTGTATACTGTCACATTAGCTATAGTCTGTAGACCTGTATCAGGATTAAGTCATTAGAAAGTCATTAGATAAGTTTTGTAGAAAGTAGATTTGTTGGGAGGAATAATGTTTTGGCACCAGGGCAGGCATACATGTACATCTCTCACACTGAGGAAATTCAGAAAGTTCAGCTCTATTTGATTCAACCTTTTTTAACAAATATATTGCATTCAGTGATGACTTCAGGATTTTTTGCTTGGGAACCTTTCAGAAAATATTTTCCTTTGAACCTTTGTAAATTCACCAACTGCTGGAATTGTGAAAACCGGTCTAGTAGTGGTATATAAAGTTTTGTCTAGGTGTAATATTCAAGTGTTGTACTGGACTCTGTTGTACTGTTGTACTGGACCCTCTGGCCTGAGGGTCTAATGCATAACACTTTGCATGGTTACGTGACTTAATTTTTCATGTTACTGAAATGTTCACTGGCAGAGGTGTTTAAGGAAATCACTCAGTACAATTGGCATTTTTCCATCCATTTCTTAGACTGAAAACTTCTCACCTTTGACATTTCAGTGGGGTTTTTTTTGTTAAGTACATACTGCATATTGATACATACTGTATTGGTTAGGTCTATTTCACTAGACTCTTCCACCTAAATAAAGTTGAAATTACAGAAGAGCCCACACTTTCAGTGCAGTGTTAAATCTCATGGTACATCAGATTTGTGGTTTTATTTAAAATACTCATAGCAGTGGACTGGAAAACTCTGTTTGGCATAGTTCCTGGTAAATGTAAACATACTTTGAAGCACTGCCAACCAGAAGAATTCCCAGATGTATCTAGTCAAGAGAGACTTCACAACTGAAAACTATGCATTAGTGGTATCCTGCTGCTGACAGATGAGTATAAAAATATTGGGATAATGCCAGGAAAAAATACACCAGCTTTTTCACCTTTTTTTTTGTTTGTTTTTAGTTAGCAATAGTCTTCCCTAAGTAAGTGTTTAGGAATAAGGAAAACCATCATACTTTTACTGTTTGTGAAAAATTATTATTTGAAGTAACATCTGTTACTCCCATGAAATTCTGTTTTGACGATTAGAAAGCAATAACTGGTGCAGTTTCCTTACCCATCTGTTCTTTACTTCTGCACATGCAGTAATGTTGTAGATGTTCTAGCGTGTAATAACGTGCGTTGGAGTTCTGTCATTTGACTTTACCCAAGGTTTATAATAATGTATTAAAGAAAATTTGTTTAAAGGTTACCCACCAGTGAATTTTGTTTTCCCCCTCAAAAAGGTGTGAAAGATTGTCAGATTGAGGCACTGCTTACTGGTAGGAAAATGGCTTTATGTATGCACAAAATGTCTTTTCTAACCAGACAGGTTTAAAACATACTTATTAATATCCTAATAAGTATGGGAAAATCAAGAATACAGTAATCCATTTTATAAAAATGGTTGGTTTCAGTGTTTACACATAACCAAATTAAAAATCTGTGTTAGTGGTGGGTATACTGAGGTAATCTGGTGTAAAGTGACGTAGTGTTGATTATTGAAAAAATAACATTCAGCTGCTTAATTTGCTGAAACAAAAAATGTGAAGTGTTACGCATTTCAGTAGTTTAGTTTATTGGAAATGTATGTACCCTAGATTATTTTAGTGCTTCACTATAACACAGTCAACCCTCTCTACTTTGCAGTTCCCTATTTGCAGATTCACATCTTCGTGGTATGGTTTTTCTGTGATTGGGGAGGTCTGTTTGTTGGGGCCTGCACAAACTGACACTCATGAATATTCAAAGTAGACAGTCATGAAGGTGCAGATTTTGCCACCCCACCCCCCAAGCCACCACACACACCGCTGGCACACTGCTCTGCCATCCTGTGTTGTCCTGGACTCGTGGCTTGGAGCGCCTGGGTGCGGCTGCTCCTGGCCACACCGCGCCGGCACTGGAAAAGCTGTTCTTGTTGAGGGTTCTTGGGGCAGTGGTGCACTGCTCTGGTATCAGTCATGTGTCCAGCAGGAATTGCTGGTGCTTCCATCTGTACCCTGAGTAGTGGTGGCACACACAGCCTGCCCAGGCAGCGCCACCCAAGAAAGAGCATGGATGGTGGGACAGTGCCCCTCTCCCATCAGGAGGCGTTGGTGCCGCCACCCTGAGCGACGCCTGCTACACAAACAGCCTACCCAGGCAGTGCCATCTGAGAGACAGGGGGCTGGTGGGACAGTGCCCTTCTGCCAAGAGGGGTTGGTTTCCTGGAAGCACTGTTCCCATGGTGATGGGCTGGCTAGGTGCAGTTGGCCGCTTGCCCTNAGCTGCCTATCAATTGGATGGAGGGCTTCATGGAAGGAGGAGACCAGACCCACAATAATGCTATAGAAGAGGGTCAACTATAATTTTGTTCCAGAGTTTAAAAAACATCATTTTGCACAAGGGAATAAAGTGGTTGTAGAACAAATGCAAATTATTTTTTGTGTGTAAATAAAGAAATACATTACTCTGATGAAATTGTTATTTTTTTCATTTTGGGGGACAATAATTTTGTTTCTTATTTTCATATATGTCAGTATATATGGTGTCCCTGCCTGTGGCAAGGTTGCTGGAACTAGATTAGTTTTTTGAACTTGACTAATTCAGACTAGTGTAACATTTAAATTGTGAAATACTTCTCCCATCCGAATCTTTACTTCTCTGTTTCTTAGGGAAAATTAACTTTTTTTGTTGTTGTTTGGTTTGGGGGGAGTTTAGTTAATTCTGTGAGTATTGGTTTCATCTGGATCTCAATTTGTGTGGGCTAATAAATTAAAAGTTGCTTTGAATGCTGGTACTTTTTACCTGTGGTTGTTTCAACAGGCATTCAAGTTTTGTGTTACTGAAGCAGTAGTATTGGGCAACACTGCCTAGTCAGTCTCCCCTCGCTGGGCTTCTGGGCCCCTATCCTGTATGAGATTTGGCATAAGCTTATGAACAAATGGCCACTTCTCAAGAGGAGATAGATTTAATATGTGGAACTGTTTGCAGTGCTTTTTTGACACTTTGGAGTTGTTTTTTCCCATGCAAATCTGGAAGAGAGGACTTTGTATTATGATTACTTTTTTATTAATGCTAATCATCATATATGGATTTCTACAAGAAGCCTTTATTTTGTTTTTGAAATACATTTAAGTACAATGTTTTTATGCATAAATTCTAGGTCCTAAATTTATTATAGGGAAGAGAGGTGCAGGGGGTTGAACTGACTGAGCTTCCCTTGCTAAATCTGAGTACAATGAATCAGCTTCTAATTTAAATTCTTCATATTCTTAAAATCCTCTTTGAGTAGCTGGTATTATCACTTCTTGGATGAGATGTGGAATTTTCTGGAAAGATATTCCTACATAAAAATATTCAGAAACCTTAATAGTAGAAACCAAAAGAAAGGTAGTCCTAGGAATACTGTATTTTGTAAGTATGTACTTTAAGCCTGAAACTGCCTCTCCTCAAACCCAAACTGAGCTCTAATGGCGCATTAGAACTTATTGGTGTGCCTGATGGACATCTGTGTCACAGAGCCAGGACCTTCTTCAGAGGTGGTGACATTCCAGCTAAATGTCTCCAACACAGCATGGCAGTGGCTGCGTGAAGCATCTAAGATGTTTGGAGAGGAATGGAACATGAGAGACGAAAATTTCGCTTGAAGGTTGTAGAAGGTGTAGTGCTGTGATTCAATCAGAGAACATGGAGCTGTAGAATATCTAGATTTTCTGATTCTTCTTGTGGCAGAATTACTTCTAGCAGATATGTCATTTAATGTAACAGTATATTGACTAAGACTAATAAGCCTAACAATTCAGAGTGAAGTTCTGCATTAAGTCATGGCTGTTTCATGTTGATTACAGTCCATGCTGACTGGACAAAGGGAAAAATCTTTGTTAGAATTTTTAGTTGATAAATATCTCTTTAGAGATCTTACATAATTTAAACACAGACATAGCAATCCAGTCCTTGATGGAATGGAAGTTAGATACTGATGATAAGAACAAATGAGACATGTGTCTAGCAACAGCTGCTTTGGTGTTTACCAGGATTTGTTGTCAGGATCGTTTTTCTAATGGAAATCAATACCTGACTTTTTATTATTCCTTTTTGGGAAAGTGGAAGGAGGATGCTTGAACAGTATCTCCTTTATCTGAGAGTGCTGTTTAGTGAAAAGTTGTTATTAATTAATATGCTCTGTGATAATACTGTTAACTTTCCTGGAATTAACTAATGAAAGCTAAATTGTGTACATTTGCTTTGAAGATTCGCTTTTTCAGGGAGTCTAGGCCTGTCTAGCTCTTTCTTAGGCGTGGGTGTGTCAAGGGAATTTCCATAAGTCCTGAAGGAAAAACAGTCAGACAAGTCCAATATGCTCTGTGCGCTTTGTCTGTGAACACCCCATACAAAAGAATGATTATGTCAGTTCACTGTACCATCAGATCTTACCAGAGCATCTTCCTTTTGTGTTCCCCAAATAATGAACAAAGAAAATATGTAACACATTTTTAAAGTAAGCTTGCATGATGTATTTTTTTCTTACCTGAGCACTGGTGATTTGACTTCATCCCTGTCAATTTTGCCATGTTTTCATAATTGAACTGTTGTGTTTGGAGGCATCTGCTCCCTATTTATGACCTGTGACTAACTGGAGAATTAAAGCTGTTGCAAAATATACCTCTATCTAGTCACTCCTTGCTGCTTGATTGTGTCTCAGAATAGCTATTCTGTCTTCCCAAGTGTCAAAATACATCATCTTTTGCAAGGCTTTGATTTCTATCTGTGGGAAAAATTTCAAAAGAGAAAAATCTACCTTCCCCCTGTTTGGAAGATGGTTTTTCCCCCCTTCCCAGTTTGAAAATTGTTTCTACATATTATTTGTTATGTGACCTCTTCAAATCTTAAATGAGCAAGCTGAGGGTTTTTTCCGCTTTTCCATAAAGGAAATAAAAAACGTATCAGAATATATGAATATACTAGGTTATTTTTTAAAGTGTGCAAATTGTTTGTGTGGATTAGACCTAAGCATTCAAGATTATCTACAAATTAATACCTTTTAACCATCATGTGTTTCCTTCTTCTTATTCATAAATTATAAGGCAAGAGGAAACCAGTAGGATCACCTCGCCTGACAACCTACAGGAAACAAGACACAGAGTAGTAGTGTTAGAGATTTAATAATTTGACCCTCCTAGACCAGGTAGCATGTTTGTTTAATCATTGACAAGTTTGGCAAAGTCTGAAAGATTTGATGCATTTCTGGCCAACTTTATTTTGTTTCTTATTGTTCCTTAAATGAGCTGTGTTTTACCAGTACTAATTTATTGCTAATGCTATTGTCTTTCACACTTAGTAATGACCTCAGAGACATTGAGCCAATCTTTTTGTAGACGTAAAAAAAAGTTCAGTATGTTCTTTGTAACTGTGACTGCCTAAATCCAGTCCAAGGGTCACCAGATGGATATTAAGAGAAGGAAACAAGCTAAAGAGAAGTCTGGAGGACTGTCTGCATTTTCTTTCTCAGTTGATATTGAAAAATTAATTTTCCCTTTAAGTCATACTGAGGGAACAATGACATTTGCTTTCTAAAAGACACCTGTCCTAGGAGTTGGCTCATGGGCCAGCAGCACAGTCTGGGTTCTGTGTGTTGTTTGGGTGCTTGGCTCAGGTTTCTGTGGGAGTGTTGGATGTGTATAAGGACTCGGGATGAAGTTGTGTGCTCTGTCTTGGGTGGGACAACCTGTCTGAAAATATGGAAGTGTGTGAGAGTTGTATGAAGGAATGTATCCTGCTGAGGTGCTGTTGGAAGACTGGTGCAGTGGGAGGCAGAAGTGTCCCACTGGTCTTGTTCATGGAGACATCAAATTTATCTGTAGAGCTGCTTTGAGGTTTCATCTTGTAGGTAAGTCAGTTAGATCATTCAAAAAAAAAGGTACAGGAATGAAATAAAATACATGCAATATGGACAATCAGAAGATCAGAGTTCAGGAATTAAAACATCCTATGTGGCAGGAACACGCAGTACATATGAGAAATCCAGTACCCTAATCCAATGACTTGTTGCTGAACATTGTTTTAGTATGAGGTAGCATATGCATGTAGAATATTATAGTATCTGCCAAGTTTCAGATGGTTTGAAGTTACAATTTAAACATTTTTTTACACAAAGATATTGCTATTTTAATGTAAGTATACATATTAAACGTGCATATTTAACACAGAATTACAGAAGTCAGTGTAGTTGCCCAATTTTTTTTGAGAGATATTGAAAAAACCTCAATTTTTTAGTTACAGACATTTTTATTATTATGGAAAGGATCAGAGTTTGACAACTGACTTGGAGTTCTGCCTTACACTGTGGCCTCTTTGAAGTCAGAGTGCCAATGCACATAATGCTACGCAACCAGAAGCAAGAATGAAGAGAGTTTTCATACGTGTTTACAGATACAGTGAATCCTCGCTGCATCGCGATCTCTCCTTTACGACCCCGCCCATTTGTGAAGCAATTTTTTCGCACTCCGGCTTCCTGGGTCCGCAAGGTTCCCCAGAGCACGCATGCGCTGTGCCTCTGCTTTGCCGAGGGGCGGTGCTGGCTCTTCCTGTGAGGCGGGATGGGCCCGCCCCCCGAAGAGGGCACGCAGGGAGGGCACGCAGTTTCTCCGGCTAAGCCTGGCGTTTAGAGCCCTGCAGCAGCCCCCAGCCCCGCAGCAACCCCCCAGCGGACCTGCAGTCCCTGGCGGGCCAGCAACCCCTGGCGGGCCAGCATCCCCCAGCCCCGCAGCAGCCCCGGTGGCCTGAGATGCCATGCCAGGACACTGTGGGCACGCGCATCGGGGTCAGGGTGGGGGAGCCGCGGGATTTGGGCTGTGGGAGCACGGCTGCAGCAGCCTGGAGAAGCCAACAGATACTCGGAGGTCGGGTCTCNCACTGTTCCCATGGTGATGGGCTGGCTAGGTGCAGTTGGCCGCTTGCCCTCGTGGGTGTGCCTGGCTAGCGAGGAGTCCGAGGGGGCCGAGTGCGGCGCACGCTGTGTTTAAATATGCGCTCACAGGGAGGCGCGCAGGTCCTCCCTTATACTCTAGGGGATGATTTACACTGTTATATAAGATTTACACACACTCAGGGTAGACTTGGTGTCCCAGACCGGACATCAGGTCTACTTGCCCAGAGAGTCACCAGGACAGTGGTGTGGGCAGCTCCCTGAGTCAGTGTCCCTGAACGAAGGGAAGAGGTGTTTTTCCC